>JANRGW010047972.1:0-17037 GCA_024733675.1 Psilopsiagon aymara
AAAAAACCCCAACCATTTAAACAGGCAAACATAAAAAACATTACCTGGTTCATGAAAAAAAAAAAAGCCACAATCATCATGGAGCATAAATGCCAGAGTTTGCATAAGGAAATGCTAGCATAAATTTCATAGGGTGAATAATAAATTCCTCACAATGTATCCAAGACCATCATGCTGAAGACTTACAGCAATGGGTAATATTTTTATTTTACATTTTTTATCCTTCTTTGGTGTGGAAGAAGGTCTTTTGCCATAAGGACAGGCAAGAAAATAAATTGCTTTCAGTGACTGGAATGTAAGTGACTGGAAGTTTTTAATTTGTCTCATTAAAGAAGTAGAAAGGGAAAGACACAGTGTCTTAAAAATTACATATATATGTCATAAATAAGTACTGAGGAATAGTAAATTCATAGCCTGGAACTAGTACCATCTTTATTTTTCACAGTGTCTGGGTTTTCCTTGAAGGACGTGGAATTCCTATGTACACTCTGATGGAAGTTGTTTTGTAGTTTCACATATGAAACAGTTTTGAATCACATGCTGTAGCATATGTCTAGGCCAGCTGTTCTCTCTGTACTTATATGGTCCCATCATCCTAAATCTCTGCTTGGATCACAAGTAAAACCAAAATTACTAGTGCAGTGCCCAATGGTGAGGAAGCATTTGGTGTCCACCAGTAACTAAATGGGTAAACTAGAGAAGAGAGTTAAGAAGTGTTTGGTCCCAAATCAAGGAAGAAGTCTCTGTCTCTGCTTGAATTTGGTACCCCCACTGAGTCCCAACCAAGGGCACCTTTGTTACACTTTTTTCCAGGAAGCAGGGAATTGAATTGTGTATTTTTTGAAGCGACGTGTGAGCAGTCCTCATGTGGCCACCGGTGTATTCTAAGATTAAAAAAACCAAAATGCACCTGAAATCCTCAGTGCTGAGCTGTTGTATTCTGCACAGCCCTGGGAAGGGTGAGCTGTTCTGGTAAAGGACACTGAAAGCAACCAGTTCTGCATTTTTGTCTTTTACATTGTTAGTACCCCTGTGAGCCACCCCTGCTCATTTACTTTCCCCTATCCCTTAGTAGATTCTATATCTAAAATTTAACACAAAGACCGCTTTCAGTAAGTACTTTTGCCTTTTTTATATACTGTGTTATTTTACATTTTAAAAAAATGAAAAAAGGACCTGTTTTGATCAAAGCATTTTTCTCTGACATAGCAAGACACAATAATGTATCCTCACAAATACCTCAGCTTTCAAGTGCAGAAGGCACTCTCACATTTATACCATAGAAGGTGCTACTTGGATATTCCAAATTCCCTTCATTCCCAAGAGATCTGCTAATCTTAGAAGAAGGGAGGCATGAAGGGAGTTTGCTTGGCCCCATATTTCCCATTGCTGTGATGCACTTGGAGAGTTTGAGGACCCAGGCACAGGGCTATAGGCTCTTCTTGAACCTGTACACTTGAGTGTACCACCAGCTGCCCTCAGAGGGAGAACCCAGACTGGCTGAATTAGCATCAAAACACTTCCTAACAACCACAAACCTTAAACAGCTCCCCCATCACCACCACCAGCAAACCTCAGCAGCAGGAAAAATCTGCTAGAGGGGAGGAGCACGCATCTTCCTCAAGCTGAACAGAAAAACCTCATCTGAATTTATTATTGGAGTTTAAGCACATAAAATAACCCTGTTTTATACACTTATTAGGTAGAAATATCAAATAGGTGGTGTCACACAGGCAGTATAATGCTGCTGTGTGGAGATCAACTTTTTTCCTCTGATGAGGTCAGGGGCAGACAACGAAAAATTTCATGTATCGACCCCGGCTCCCACAGGGGGAGTTGCCAGCCTGAAACACAGCCTCCTACCAGAAAACAAAACTCTACAAAAATAATCTGGTGGAGCTTTTACAATACCACACACCACTCAGATTGTGTTTCCCCTTCAAGACAAGAAATGAGCCAATCAGTGGAGGAGTGGGGTGGGATTCAGGAGAAGTGAGCTGCTCCAGCTGGGCATCACTGGCTCAGTGGGTGAGTGTGAGATCAGTATTTTACTTTCTTGGAGAGTCCACTGGGGTAAACACCTCCTGAAAGCAAATGTTGAGATCTATTGATGTTATTTGTAGTGGACTTTACTGTACTACTTAATCAACTGTTTATACTACATGGTCAAGAATCTGTTCCTTGACAAATGCTGAACTATAGTAAAGACGTCCTGCATGTTCCCTGCTGAAAACTCTCTTCAGAAAGACAGCCTGAAAGTGCAGAGTCATATCAATGAAAGCTATAGCAAATAACCTGAATAACTGAAATATATACAATCAAGATATATGGATGGCTGGACTAGCTATTCCCCAGGGAGGGAGTTTCAAGAACAAGGGAATGTTGCATCTGACCAGGAAACTGATTTTGTGTGACCTCTCCCTTTTTTATTTTTTTTGGCAGTCTTAGTGCTTAACTAAGAGGCATTTGTGCTATTGTTATTAATAAAGCCTTAAAGAGTATTTCCCCTTGCTTCTTGAGGACTGAGGCATGCAAGCAACACAGAAGCATTGAAGCCTCACCCTGACAGAATTCGATGGTCTTGAAACCAAGAATACCTGTCTTAGACAGGTCATTTAAGAACCCTTGATGAATATCTTGAATAGTAGCTAATGAACCCAAGAAAGCAGTGAAAGACTAGTATACAGAGAATTGGCCTATGCTCTCCAAAATTATGAAGACAGAATAATGAAATACAGTATTCTTTGCACAAAGATTTCAATAGTGATAATAGGCAAATCCAAATTAAGTTTTTCTGTTGGATATTAAGATTTTTCTGGATAAAAATCCTACTTACCTTCCTAAATCTTTTTATCTGCATTTCTACCACTGTGGGGTTTTAAGGAAGACTGGTAATAAAAATTGGATTTCATTTTCACTGTAGTTAAAATTCAGCTTATGTGCTCCTCTGTGTTCAGTTTAAACACTGAGCTTCACTGTGTCATGCTAGAGAGCTCATGCAGCTTCACGGTGCTACAGTGTTTGGACTCAGACCAATGAAGAGAATCTTTCCATACCAAATCTTGCATTTTCATCTTCACTCACCCTCTAGTCCCACTTCAACTGTTTTAAAAAGCATAAGCACATTCATTTTCTGTGTTTCATTTAATAAAGCATTTTCTTTTTCCCCATTAAAATAAACACAAAACCAAGTATTAAAGACTAGGATTAAAGCAGTATCCAATTTGTCAAGAAAGCTGGCATTGATTAAAAAAATTTCACTAATACAAATTATAAATATCTATATTGAATGCCTTATTCTTCATTTGCAGATGCGTCTAACCTGCAGACTCACATATGCATATACACCCAATTCACCCTCTCTAGTGCAAATCTTGCCTCACTATTCGTGTGAGCTGCTGCTCTCAGAAATACCCTCTGCCCTGCCAGAAATACCTACCACTGCTCATACAGGAACAGTTCCTGTATGAGCAGTGGTAGGTATTTCTGATATGACACTGCTCTTCCATGCTTGGTACCAATAAAAGGATTGTGTCCAACTTTTTTGTAGGCTGCTGAGAGTTAGTTTGGTGTTTCTTTACCTATGAACATGTAAATTGTTTTTATGCAGCATTTGTGTGCATGAAATGCAAATACAGGCTCACTTGCACATCTGATGACCAACTCCAGCAACCAGGGTGGCTGAATAGCTGAGTAGGTGCAGCCAGCAAGAATGTCTGACTGATCTGACATGCACTTGATTTGGATAGAGGAAAACTTTGCTGCAAGTAACAAAAGCTCACTCCTTTTGGTCAACGACGTTTATCTTCAGAGGTTCCCTCTTTGACTCACAGAAATATCGAAGATGCAGAGAGGACCATCACCACATCCTCAAGACCACCGGTGCCCTAACTTTATTGGGACACCATCAGCGTGGAGAGGGAAGTGTGCTGTCCCACAGTGATGGCAGCAGTATCTCCTGGCTTTCTGTCAAGCCCTGGGCTCGTGTAGGTAGAGGCGCTCCTCACATTTTGCCAGGTCTTCTAACAGGGATGCAACTGACAAGAAGAGGCTTTTCCTTTTCACAGAAAGGAAAAGACAACCCAAGCAAATTTTTTCTTACTTTTTTTGGAATTGGCTTGTGGGATATGAGTAGTTCACATTTCACAGGTTGAGAAGCCCAGCGCTTATCTGAAATTTCCTGTAGCGCAAGTTGTCACACAGTTACTTGAGAGAATTTTCTCAATCATTTATACCTGTAAGACTTCCACTCAAAGCTTTGTGTGCCAAGTTAGTCTGAACAGGGTCAGGGCATAAGCACTGTGACTCACTTTCAGATGTAAAAAAATAGATGAATGTACACAACTCTGGCAAGAGGCTCTGCAGAAGTACAAGGTCTCCTTCCTGACTTCTCTGCTATGGAAGTCTCTTCTCCTCTGCAAGAGTAATAACACCTGTAAAGTAGAGCAAATATGGAGTGTAAAAAACCCCAGGAATCTCAGTAACTCCTCTAAGCAAGGCTTTAATGGTTACATTCAATACATCAATGTACCTTTCTTTATTACGTTAATGAACTATCAGTCAATACTTGTGTAGAACCAATTCTCTTATATTTCTAAGCATATAACTGTAGCTACCAGGGTAGCCCAAAGCAGAAAAGAGATATTCAGTGAGGATGAGCCAGCTTAGCTGCACTGCAACATTTCCAGTTGACATCAAATGAGAATCTGACTGTGCTGAGGGTAGTGTCAATGTCCCAATGCTGCAGTTTTCTGGACTTTTCCTTTTAGTGATTATTATCTAGAGCATTAATAGTTCTGACTTTAATAGCAATTCTTTCCTCCTAAATCCAGCCAGAGTGGATTTCAGTTTGTATCTAGATCTATGAAGCCCAAAGGAGGGCTGTGTGTAGGGACTTTCCTCCAGGACTGAGCTAATGCTGCCTTCTTTAGTAAGAACTGTCTTCTTATTTATTTTGAGCTTTATTTTCTAGTGGTTTTGAACTGACATTAACTACTATATTCTCTAAGCAGTGGTGAGAAATCAGAAGCATTTAATTTCCAGGTATTTGCTTCTTCTGAACACAGAACAAGCAGAATACACTGGGGGTGTCAACAGCAACAGAACAAACAAACCACACCTCCCACAAAATATCAACAGTGACTCATAAGGCTTACAAATAGCTACCTACTAAGTGATTTAAGGTGCCTGAAATATATCATTTAAACTAAGCATAAACTAAACATGGAGGTGGAGGCTGAACTCTTAATTCAGCTGTTAATAACAGTGTGTGGCAAAAACAATGCAAATTTAAGAAACAAAATTTTATACATAACTGTTACAATAAAGACTTTGGTTTTGGTTTTTTTGTGTGTATTTTGAGCCACATCTAAGCTGTGAGGCAGGTTTTCTGTCATGACTTGTAAAAACCCAAGGTTTTTACATGTAACTTGGTCCCAGGAAACACAATTAGATTGTTAAGGCTGCAGTGTAACTGCAAACGCATTTGGGAATTTCATTTGTGAAGCAGATTCAGTTGAATCTACTACCTACTGTCAATCATGTATAGTTTTTCTTAAGACTAAGTGATGTATCACAATAGCTTAAATGCAGATGCTTTTTCTCAGGTCAGATGACCCCTTGAATACGTGATCATCTCTTAAGGAGTATACAATAGCCCAAATGACCAAACATAAATGCTTTGCATAGTTCCAGAAATGAAATGAAATTGGTGCACAGAATACTTATATCTAAAAAACAAATAGCAAAGGATTATATACATTCTTCTGCCTCAATTTGTCACTTACAATATTTTGTCACCCAGGGTTTGATCAAATTTTTCAAAAACTTTTATTCTAAATCTCAGGCACCATTTCTCTGAAAGTTTTCCTATTTTTTTTTTTCTGCTTTGTCCCAGCTTCTCCTGTCTCTGCAAACCACAGAATTTTCTAGCTCTCTCACTTTTTACTTCTAAAACAGCCTCAATACCTGATTGTCTTGTCCTTTTTTTGCAAAAAAAAAAAAAAAAAAAAAAAGAAGAAAGAAAAAGAAAAGTGTGAAATGACTGGCTTTGTGTATAGTGTGACCCATGCAGATTCTGGGTATAACAGTTGTCCATTATCTCAGAGTGTGCATGATATGGCAAGACCCTCTCATATATATGCTAAATGAGGTAATACCTTCATAAATGCCATTCTGATACCACTCTGACCTAACATAGCAGATTTCCAAAACCCTGAGACAACCAACAATATGATGTAGCACATTGTCAGAAATGATAGAATTCATAAGTGTCCCTGGGTCAAATTGTCCAGGCAGCACCTGCTGGTATTTAGCATTAGTAGTTCAAGAACAGGAGATGAGGGAGCAGGAGGTAATTTCTGAGAAAAGGTGAGGTGGCTCAGGTGTGGCCTTAGTGAGTAGGTCTGTATGAGTGTACGGTGGGCTTCTGTGCAAGATGTGATGAAAGGAAAATCTGAGGATGTAATGGGAAGGATGGAGAGTGCTGGTGCACATATGTGCTCTGCACACTCTGGACACCACAAAAAGATGCTCCTTTCATTGGAGCATGCATTCATTGACTAATGACAGGTTACATCTTTGAAAGAACATCCTGTATTATATGCTAGGTTTCTTGAAGGTGGGATAGTTTTTTTTCCAAGGTCACATGTTCAACTCATGAAACTAACCTGACAACAACTTGATAGCATCAAAGTTACGACGTTAAAAGCAGCACCACTGAGGTAGTACCTCACATAATTTGCTGAATGCAGTCATTCCCACTTCCCAGATCTATTATTTTCAGGCTCTGTGCAAACTTGGGCAGGTGAATTTATAGAATCATAGAATGGTTTGGGTTGGAAAGGACCTTAGCATCATCAAGTTCCAGCCCCCCTGCCATGGGCAGGGACACCTCAGCCTAGACCATGTTGTCCAAGGCTCTGCCAGGGATGGAGCATTTACCACTTCTTTGGGCAACCTGTCCCAGTGTCTTAACCCCCCTCTTAGGTTCTGAAAGTTTTCTTTGTAGCTATAGTTGTGACAGATTGACTCCAAAATCAAAATCTGAAATTCAAAGGAGTTGAAGTGACCTGGTGGTACCTAGGGTTGAAATAATTTGCCTTAAAGTTGTACCTGTATCTCTGCTCTGTGCATATGTGCATGTCAAATGTATTTTGCTTTACTCTGTGCCATTATTGTGTTTGATGATGATACATGTACTGCTGTAAAATTGAAATTAGGGTTTTGGAAATACTGGGATGACACTGTACCTCTAAATGCAGATGAAAAGTAGCTGTGCAAGTTGCTAGGTTTTTCCTACATGTAGTGGAAATGATGTGAGACAGTTTTCTGTGCTGAACAGCAAGGTCTGACTGCTTGAGGTGCAGAGATTAAAAAGCTACTCTCTGTGTGTGTGTGTGTTTTCAGGGAATAGACTGGAGTACACAGCATTCTGGGGAGGAAATGGAGCTTCCTGAAGGCTGACATCTTTGACAGGGTAACTGGGGAGAATGGGAACATGCTAACAGACATGTGAAGTTCTGCAGGGCCCAGAATGTGAAAGGAAGAAACCAAAACTGAACAGGAGTGGTAAAGGGAAAGTCATTGAATTTACAATTATTGTAATAAGAAGATCTTGCATGGAGGAAGTACATGAAATCACAGGCATTTCACTTCAAGGTTGTTAAGTACTTTCAAATGAGAAATAAGCTTGTCATGAGCAACTTTTTAACCTGACACCCATTAGGGAAAAGCTCTGAATACCTCTTCCAGTTCACCATTCTCTACAGCATAGATTTTAATTTGTGAGTATTACTGAGCCTATGTGGCACACCACAGTTTTTTCACTTACTTAACTTGTGCCTAGAAATTTCTGCTCTCTTCAAGCACAGTTAATTTCAGTGGAAATCCCTAATTACCTAATTTGTAAAAATGACCCAGTTCCTCAGTGTCTTTAGATCACATGGAAATCTGTGCCTATCCAATCTCTGATGCATATCTGGGTCAAGGTCATAAGAGAATTCCAAAGTAGGCTCCAGAACAACAGTTGGCACCTATAATCCAGATGTAAAGATAAAACATAAAGATTGTTCTATTTGTGTTCACTTCAAATTATGAAAGTATAACATTATTCTGTCCTTTCACATTGCTGCTTTCTACCTTCAACTCCTTTTTTCCACTTGAGCTGAAAACCTTTCTGAAGGACAGGACTAGAGCTTACAAGAGACCATCAGATGCCAGTCCTACAAATATCTTTACACATGGCTAACTTCATGCATAGGGGTGGTCTTGCTGATGTCAAGTTAAGCACATGCTTAAGTGTTTAGAAGACTCAGCCTTACTTCTGACATCAAAGTAAACAGATGATCATCTTAAATTCTCCAGGAATTTCTGATCAGAAAGGAAACTTTATAAAAGGCAGACCAAATCTGTAAATGTATCTAAATTCAGCATCAAAAGTATCTTTTAAATGAAAATGGTATCCATAGCTTTAAATATTTATTTAGTGAAATCCCTTTCAATGAACTGAAGTATAAAACTTCACTCTACTTTAATATTTAAATTTTATACTTTATTAATTAGAAAAGGTTAAGTGCATCTCTATTATACAGAATTTATTCTAATATTAACCCAGTTAAACATCAGTCACCTTCATTATAATTAAACTGATTCTTTCTCGTGTTCCAGGATTTCCAGATAAAAATCTCTTCCAGTGGTGATGAATTCTGCATTATGATGTCCACTAGTAATAATCTGAAAGACAGTCTGTTACACTTGCATAGTCTCTTCCATCCATGATCACAAGCCACTTTGCAAAACTCACATAAGCATTCCTAAGCAAGAAGGGCATTAGTGGCCACATGAAGGGCGTCGTTTACAGACAGGAGTTGAATGGGTGGGTTAGTTGCTGTACCATGTGCTTGAGGATCAGGTTCTTCAAATCTAAAGAGCATTGTTAGATTTTTGCTGCCTTGGCGAGACAGGAATTCAGTAGGACTGTATGCAATAACAGATCATGCCACTTACAGACAGACAGAACAGTGGCTATTTTGTGGTCTCAGGTGTCCACAGCTTGCTTTACTCTGAAAATGAGGACCTGGGAAGGGGCACATTACCAATAGTCTTTGCTTCAAAGGCATGAGAGGCTAAGAAAATAGCTAGGTGACGTTGTTTCAAGCCAACAATTTAGTTGATAAATTTAGTCAGCATGTTCCATTTTCATGTTTTTAAATTGTTTGTAAAGTAACTGACTTTTCCAAATCTCCAGATACTGCAGTAGTGTTTTTTTGGCCTGTGGGCTATTGGAAAAATGGCTTCTCTGACAATTCACTCTGTGTTGATTACTGCTTGCGCCACATGGTTAGTCAGCTTAGTAGTATAGTATTTCTGTTTCCTGATTGCACACTTCAAGCTTTATGAGCAGGAATAATCTTCTTTTTTCTTCTTTGTGTGTTAGTCACGAACGCATAAAATTGCTCAATGAACATTTAGAGGTTAAAAAAAAAAAAAGGACTTTAATGGCTTTTGAGAGTCTTCCTGATGTTGATAAGCTTGAAAATAATATAGTACAGTGCCTTTCCATCCCTGGCCTTTGCATCCCAGGGATATTAAGAATTATAATCTTTACTATCCAAGATTGCTGGCGTGAATGAGTTGGCACATACCAATAAAGCCAGATTTTGTTTGGGAGCCCCAGATCTGGTTTTGTAGCTGTTATATTTTGCCAGATCTAAACCGCCTATTTCCACCAAAGAAGGTTAGTCCAGAATAATTTCAATTTTGGTTTTGCCATAGACAAACATGGAAAAAAAAAGTTCAGAAGAGAGTTTGTAGCTATGTAAGACAACGTAGGAAGCTTCAAACCACGAATAGATTTTTCTGACTATTAAATGAATGCACACATAAGGAAGAGATCTAATTTTCCTCAGCAGAAAAAGCAGGTCCTACTTATCAGCCATGAAGTTTCAGAACACCTCCACAGATACATTAAGTACGAGAAGTAACGATCTATGTATTTTTTAGTATACACATGCAGACGTTACCAAGTTCTACAGTAAATGGTATATGTCCCATTATCTTGTCTTAAAAAAATATCCACATTTCTTCTCCTCTGACTGGAAAATCACCTCTTATCAGCCAGAAATACATAATCACATCAGCTTCTTTGATGCTTCAAGCAAAGGCACTTTTGAGAATGATATCACAGTGACTAACAGGCAGCATCAGTATATACGCAGGGCCCTAACAGCACAAATAATGTCAGACTCCAGCCAAATTCAGAGGTGAATATGGTAGGTCAAACATCCTGTCCATCTGCCTTGCAGCTTAAACCTTTACTGCGAAACAAATGATCTGTGAAAACCATTTTTTACGTTTAGAAATGAAAGCTCACTGATTTACATGTCTCTTGAAGTCCTGAAGAGCAACTTCTAAACCTAAGATTACAAATAATTAATTGTACATTTTCTTTATATTACAGCCTTGAAAGAAAACGTGTGAGAGAAATTCATAGTGCAATTTCACGTGCTTTTTAATTTAGCTTGCTGATATTTTCCTGAAACTTAAAAATGAGCCCTTTTTCAAGAGAATTTGCATTATCATTATCCTATCTGTTCTAAAATTGTATTAAAATGTAGCTAGGACAACTTCAGGTGAAAATAAAACCTTTGTGGATGAGCTCTAGGAATCACTGGGACACCTCTGTATAACTGGGTAACTGGCTAAAACATAAATAGTGATTTTTTGTAGCTATATTTTAAAATTCCAAATGCTAAAAATGGTGAAATGAACATGTGCAGAAAGTCACAGCTCCCTTCTCTGCCATTATTTTATGCAGTCTTGAATGCTGAGGACCAATGTGGCCTCATTTTGGCAAAGAGCCTTCAGGGTAAAAGGGAAGGTTATGCCTGAATAATATTTTAGCAGTCTTTGCTCAAATCACTGGGGAAAGTGCATCTGAGTCAATGAAAGTCCTACAGGAAAGCATCTTGCCTCTCCATTCTGGCTACCTTGCTGTAGGTCAGGCTGGCAGAACTGGTGAGGAGACTCCCATAAACTCTGATCACTTTTTTCCTACCCAGAATGGCTGTCTCCAAACATAACAGATAATATGCACTAGAATAAATGTTCTTCAACAGTTTTTTCTTCATTTCCAGAAGTCCCAAAGTGCACTTTTTATAAGCAACTCTAGCTCAATTGGAATTCCAACCTTTGCATGTGCCCTCGCACCCAGTATCCTAGATAATCCACATCAGCCAGTCTTGTCCTGCCCTGATCTCTGCTCTCCACTCACCTCTGAACTTGCTAGAGCTCACATTCAGACATTGAAATCATGAGCTCTGTTCCCGCATGCCCACACAGTGGTGATGCCTTTGCTCAGTCTTAGCAGATATGCCACGCGTGAGCCAGAGATCCTTCCCCAGCAGTGCCTCTGCCTGCCTGAGAAGTTGCTTGTGGCTGGTCCCAGAAGATGTGGCCATAGCCTCGTGATGCCCGTTTTCTTGCAAAACAGTGTAGTGCCTGTTTTCTTGCAAGTATGGAAAGAAAAGAAGCAAGGTGCTTGCTGGGGCTGCCAATCTTCTCCCCAGGGCTCCAGCATTGTAATGGAGTTGCTGTGAGGATGTTATAGCCCTCAAGGTTGCCTTTGCCTCACCATCTTTTTTTTTTGGCTCTAGATTGTAAGCACAGCAGGTGAAGACTTACTGGCCCACTTTGCCTTGTTTTGAGTACCTCCTTATGCATAAATCACCACAGGAACTGTCAAAGTGTCCTTTTCCCATGCCAGACCTCAGCACTGTGAAACTTTGGGCTTCAGCAGCAGCCGTAGAAAGGGTGCAGGTGTCAAGCTGGCAGAGCAGCTTCTTCTCACATTTTAGTGTAAGGTTACAGTTTGGTGTGTTTGTATTTTGCAGGTTTGTAGGAAAACTTATCATTAAGGTGACCTGCACTCGAAGAAAACTTAAAGGAAACTCTAAACATTTTTCTGTTTCTCCCAGCACAGCTCTGTTGGACCATTTTGGCTTTGAAGTAAGCCATGTCACTGACACTGTTGCTGCTTATTTCTACCAGCGTTTTCACCAGGTAGCAAGTCAAACTCATCCACCTTCTGCACTTCAGGAGTTTCCGGGTCTGGTAGCCACTAATGCTGAAGAAAACGTTTTGCCCTTTGATGTATTTGCTTCAACCAAGTTAGTGGTTCTACGAGTGGTGCCAGCAACTGAGTGGGCATATGGGGCTGGGAACATGGGGTCTGAGTGGTGCCGGCTGGATGCCTGCATGGCCACCATCTGCCTGCCAAACAGTAGGGTGACAGGGCTGATTGCCATGGGAGGACTCACTGTCAGAAGCACTTCATTTCTACTCTGAAGAAAAATAATGCACCTTCCTGCAACTGGCGATTGGCCTTGCCACAGCTGCTCACTTGAAGGGTACGGTCCTGTGGGGATGCCATGTGCCAGCCCTGAGCATCATGCCTGGTCTGCGTAGGGGGAGAAAGTTACTTCTTCATGCAGCGCTTGGCAAGGCTTGCTAGTGGGAACGATGGAAGGTCTGAGGAAGATGCAGAGGAGGTGGGCAGAGTAAACCCTGGGAGAAGATGCTGTTTGGCAAGGATGTATATGTACAGAGATGCATGCCAGCTGAAGGAAGGCCAGGATACAGCAAAGCATCCCTGAACCTGGGGAGCTGCTCTGTGCCAGCATGGACACAGCACTGTGGGGACCTGCAGGCTCCTTTGGCATGGTGGATACAGGCTCTTTCCTGATGTAGAGGGACTGAGGCACTTCCCCTTCCTTTGGTGATTTGATTAGTCTTGTAAAGTATAAGAGGAAACAATATAAAGATGAATGGAGTGTAAAAAAAAAAAAAAAAGGCAATTCTAACAGGTAAAAATTCCTATTAATTGAAAGTATTTTAAAGTCCCTGTTAAATATCCGATGTTTTGATGTAGGCCTCGGGATCAGAGCACACATACAGCAGAGGTCCTCCTCAGCACATCTGTGTATCCCCTTATCTCTTGCAATAAATAATAGAGGCTAAAGCAAAAGATCCCTTTTCAGTGTTCTTCAAAACCCTGCTGTCCTTGGAGAAATTGTTCAGAAGCATCAACTAATGAGTGTTGTCAAATGCTTGAGCTGCTCTTCCTTGATCTCACAGAGAATCACTCTTTCTGCTGTCAGGTTCAGAAACTGAGGCCTCTGTTCAAAAAGGCCTCACAAATCTTATATTGCCTCAGCTGAAGCCCATGTTCTTCCACCTCTGAAAATCACTGGTACCAGCTGTAGAACAGGTAAATCTGTTTGCTAAAGATTTCTCTTGAGTATTTACAGGATAATCAGATGAGAAAAACTTCCATTGACACTTATAAATCTTCTTATGCTCATGTTTGAAGTAATGTTTTCTGGGTGGTCTGGTTTAGTTCAGATAATGAATGCTAAAAAGCAGTGAAAAGTCCCAGGGTAAGATGTTTTTATGTTGGCAGGTCCTTTTTGCACTGCCATTTTTTTTTCATGACTGTACAAAATTGTTCCTCTTCCTTATGGCCAGCCAAGGAAAATTTCTTATCCAGAGTGACACCATATGTCAGATGTAAGAAAAGGCAGGGCAGCCAGGGATGGGCTCAGTTTGGTAAATTCGTGAAGGAAACAGGGAATGGCAGTCGAGGCTGCACTTTTTCCTTTACCTTAAGATGCATTTAAATTACCAAAAAAAGTAGTTGCTGTTTATATAGTTGCTGAGATAAGAACTCTGCAGAGTCCCATCTCTGATGACAGAGCAGGGGCCTCAGGAGTTCAGGAAAGAGGAGCCTTTAAGCAAGCAGCAGTTAGAATCTCCACATGTGACCAGATCCTGTTCCTGGGGCACTCTGCTGTTGCACAGTACCAAGGACATAGGGTGCTCTTTATCCATCATGCTGTTACGTAAAAGTCACACTTTATTCTTGCAATGTGAGCAGCAATAACTAAGTGTTTATCACGCAAAATGACTCACTTGGGCAGCACAGAATTAACTGCTGGAAGGATTTTAGGAGCATATCACAATCAATAATATGAGTATCCCAATCAGTAAAATTCATTATTATCTACTCCAACATAGAAGAAATGTAATCTTTCCATGCTTATACTTCTGTGGGCAAAAAAGGAAGCCCATAATTTAGAATAAATATAAAGAAAAGCACAGGTAGGTGAATTTAAGAGCAAAAAGTCTAGCATGCCAAAATGAATTTCAGCTAGCACATGGTAAAAAAAAGCAGGAAGAAGAGTTTCTAGAAATAATCTAGAGGAAAAAGACCAGTACAAATCGTATGTAACAGGAAAGGAGAACAGGACAGACGTGTTGTAAAAAGGTCTAAAATACTTAGTATTTTATTTTGCTTAACTTTAGTGAGGACATGGGAGTCAGGACAAGTGCAGGAAGATAATATGTTAGAGAGGAGATAAACATATTCAAACTGGCAGTGCCTTATAAACAGTCCTGTATAATCTCTGAACTGTTGGTGAGTCTCTGCAGTAGCATGAAATGATGTAACATGGTTCTTCTGAAAAAATCAGGAAGTTACAATCAATTGCTTATATCAGCTCCTGGAAAGTTTATGAACTTATTTATTAAATAAATGATGGATGTATTTATTAAATACATAATAGGTAAGTTGCAGGAGGATCTAAAGAGTTAAAATAGCCAACATAAGTATGCCAAGAATATGCTGTGTCAAATCAATCTCAATTCTTTCTTTGAGAGCATTTGATTCAGTGAATAAGAAAAAAGAAATATATGGAATATGTCTCTACTTTAGACAGACTTATCTCACACAGTTCTCCTGCAAAGCTGAGGAAATAGGCCTACAATTGCCAGCCTAAACTGATGGAGCAGCTGTTTGAAATGCTGCTTTCAAAAACTTCAGAGGCTTTCAAAGGCATCAGCAGCTTGCTAGTTAGGAGTGGTTGTGTGGTTGCATGTGTAGTCTTATAGGAGTGGGGAAGTGGAGGGCATTTTTGCCAGCATCTTGGGTTACAGCATAAAGAAGGAGCTGATACATTTGCTGAAGATATTTGCAAGTCTACATTTGCAAATGAAGACATTTGAAAGACATGATCAGAATTTAAAGTGACTTTAATAAATTAGGTATATGATCCAAAATCAGTGAGATGACCAATAGTTGAGGCCTGAATGTTACAGTTAGTGCTCTGAAGCAGAAAGGCCATGGGGCAGCAATGCAACCAAAAAGAAGAAAAGGAAAATGGATGTTGTGTGGAGTGAGTCAGCAATATGAAGATGAAGAAGAAACAGCAAATATTATTCTGGGAAGCACTATTGGGCTGATATGAGGAAGATACCTGAGGCAGCTACTCAGTTCAGTGAGGCTTTGGTGGATACTTGGGATCTGCCCCAGTACAGTGGAGTAATTACATTTTGGGAATGACTTGGACTAATTGAAGAGAATCTGGAAGAGATCAACAAGGATGAGAATAACTTTTCTGTTAGTATTTTAGCATCCAGCATCCTGTGAAACCCTCACCTGTGAAAAAGAATATTACCTTCAAGAGGAAAAAATACAGTAGTTTGGTAACACCACCACCTCTTCAAAAAAAAAAAAAACAAACCCAAACTGAACCAAACCGAACTGAACAAAATTGAACCAAAACAAAACAGCAATAAACACTGTTTTCCCAAATTCATGACAAATATGCTGCTGTTTTGTTTGTTTTGCCCATCACATGGTCAAGTTCACTCATTGTAATACAACAGGATGGGTCCTTTCTGGCATGTCTTAATTTCACAGAAAACTTCTGGCTGTTATGTCAGTGGTTATGCTCCAGTGAAAACTAGTGTTTCAGTTCTTTGTCTCAAGAATTTTGAGTTGAACTGGCTGTGCTCTGCTTGGTTAAAAATAGTGCATATTCAAGTTTTCCTTTTCCAGTCACCAAATTTTACTGGATGTGAGGGAAAATTATGTGACATTAGTAAATAGGATTGGGGATATTCAGAATTCATTGGTCTCTTTTTTGTTTTTACTTTGAATCCATTGAGGAAGAAGCCATGTCCAAACTGCTGAGCAAAACTAGACCTTTCTCCACATTGCAGGATTTTCCATTCACAAATTCATTGCTTTCCTGCTTAGCTGTCTGGCAATGATGTCAACTGGTATTTAGTAAAACAAGATGTAACTATGACATAGTGTCTATAATATAATCACAATGAAATGTGAAACATTAATGATTTGGAGTCTCTAAACAAAATTTCGGAAACACCAATGTTATTTAAGCACTTTTCAGATGTTCTGGATCTGTGAGATTTGAATGGGTTTAATTTATTTTTTCCCTTAAGTGATTGGTAATAAGAATTGCTAAATTTCAAGAGCACATAATTTAATTTCTGATCTTTGTTGGAAATTTTACCATATTTTGAACTGATGTATTAAAGTCTTTCTTTGAAAGTGCACACATACAGCAGCTCCAAGATTGAAAAAAAAAATACATTTTTGGAAGCTTTAAAAAATCAGTAGCTGCATGTCATGGGATATAACACAATGCCCCAGCTTATATGCAGTGCAAGCCAGAGGCTGTCTTCTAGAAATTCAAAAGTCCAATAAAACTGTCAATGAACACTTAAACCAATGTAATTTCTCTTGCCCATGGTAAGAGATTGCTGAGGTTAATTTATCAGCTGGATAGCATATTTTAATTTCTTGTGTCTTATTCAGGATCTAAAAAAAAATAAAAATAGAGCTATAAAAAGTTGCTTAAGGGAATTGCAACCTTAGCCTGTAAACTTCTGTCCCTTCAATCCATTCTGTACAATCATCTTTCACTGTCAGCATGAAGATAGATATTAGTCCTTCTGAGTGGATATATATATATATTTCACCTATTGTAAACTGCTCTGAGAAAAGAATACCAAAACTGAAAACCTGAACAGAAGTGTTGGCTCCAGAGTGAACGAATGTTACACTTTTCCTAGGACATGTCTGACAAGGAAAAGGAGTGGGGGACATGTCTGACAAGGAAAAGGAGTGGGAGACATGTCTGCCCCCTGATGTGGCAATTCAAGATCAGTATAGAA
>JANRGW010047973.1:0-25586 GCA_024733675.1 Psilopsiagon aymara
ACTTGTTCCAACAGTTCCATGTCCTTTTTATGTTGAGGACACCAGAACTGCACACAATACTCCAAGTGAGGTCTCGCAAGAGCAGAGTAGAGGGGCAGGATCACCTCCCTCGACCTGCTGGTCACACTCCTGTTGATGCAGCCCAAGATATGGTTGACCATGCAGAGCAAGAGCCATTTGTCACAAAGAAGTGCAGCAGGAGCAGATCCTCTGTGCGTCTTTCTAGATCATGATATGTAAAGCAGTGACTGTAAAACTTCTGTTCCACAGAGCTGCATGGAATTGAATCATGACATAAAAATATTGTGAAAAGCTGCATATTATATTTCTGAATAAGTACCAGAATATTCTGCTAGGCATTTTCCGCTCTTTCATTTAAACGTATTTTTTTTCCAGGGAGGTACATGGAAATGTCACAAAATTTGTTATCTTCATTTGAACTGCAAAATAGTGATATAAGATGGAAAAAGTCAGACCTGCACAGTGGGTGAACCATTATCAAATCCATTCATTGGTGAAGCATTGAGACATTTTTGTATTTTTCTGTTATTTCCAGCTGACTTGTCTCCATTGATCCACAGACACTTGAGCAGCACTAGAGAGGCGGAAAGAGTCATTCCTGATGAGAAATGGATTTTTCCTCCCCACACTCATCATTGTAGAGGACTGTCAGTTTCCCTTGGCAGCCTGTACAATGGGCTTGCTCTCTAATAAATGCAGATAGCATTAAATTAATGTTTCATTCCCATGGTGACAAAAAGTGGCATCCAGTTTCAGCACAGGATAATTCGATGACAATATGGCCACAGACAGCTACCTCGCCTGTTATGGACTAATCAGAGATGCAGGCTGTTTGAATTTGACTCAAAGCATCCACAATAGCTTGGAGTGAGTTTATTAACCTGGAGACACACTGCTGAAAATGAGCTGGGAACCTGGAAATGAGATAATATGCATTAAAAAGAGCCAAAGCACATAAAAATAAGCATAAACACATGAGTCAGTTTTAATGAAAATTTTCCTTCTACTCTTCTTCCAGCTCTAACTGAAGTCTGTGCAGGAGCTGTCAGGGGAGCAGACCTGCATCCACACCTGTGTGCAGGAGCGTAAGTATGTGTGGAGATGAAAAAGAGGATCCTTGTTTTGCATGCTTGGTTAATGAAGCTGGTAGAGATCGAGTTGCCAGCCAGGAAAATGGTGCAGTGTGGCTTTGTCATGCCTGGCCACATGTGTAAAGGCTGCAGAGAACCAGCTCCAGAGATGTTTGGGAACTGTTACATGAAAGAGCTTCAACAGACAAGCAGATCCACAGCAGAGAGACTCTCAAGGCTGTTGAAGGCTGAAGAGTGACCAGAGCCCTCCAGCACCCTGCCATGCTACTTGGAAGGGAGCCCTCAGGGGCAAGACCTAGCTCTGGGGCTTCTCTCTCTGCTTCTTCTCTGCAGCTCTTGTCCCCTCTTGCTTGATGCGTAACTGATGGGCTTTCATTAGGCCCAACAGTGAATGCATCTTTCTTTTGAATTTATAATACACACGGGTAGATATTCTGCAGGGAACAAGATACTGAGCTCTTTGAGGCAGCTTGTAAAGAAGAAGAGATTTTGCAAGGACAAGGAATTCAGCCTTCATTATTATGACTTGCCGCAGGGTTATGTTCTGCACATCAGCAGCTCTGTTGGAGGGGAAGGACCAGCAGCAGAGGGTTCCCCTTTCTCTTGTGTTCAGCTGTATGTGCAGCATGTTTCTGAAAGGCTATTTTACTGCATGTGTTCTCTGTGTGAGCTTGGGATAAAATCTCATGTGTGCTAGTTGCTTTTCTCTTTTCATCAGATTAGTTGTTTAAAAACCTTCCATTCACGTCCCCTAGAATTATTCTGAAGATTCTCATTACACTTGTTTTTTTTTCTTAATGGAAGCTCTTGGAGCCAAATCTGGCATGTCTTATTGATCATAATCTCATGGCTGGAAGCTCATCTTGGTAACTATAGCAACAGAATTTTTAATGTTTTTGTCTTTGAATGTCAACATAACTCCACTAAAACTGTAATAAGGGGGAGCAGATAATTTAAATTACTGAGTAGGCAAAAACTTTTTTTCTGTAAACAATTCTGAGTTTACTAATTTGATACAGTAAATATCGGATAGGAACAAAATCTTTTGACAGCTGTATCTGCTGTGGAAGCTCGTGAAAGAGAATGACATGGATGCAAATGGTGTCTTGAGAGTCCTTTTTGCTGGCCATGCATTGCTGTCACACTCCACTGGGTTGCAGGCATCACAGACAGACTGGGGCATGGACCCCAGAGAAGAGGCACCTGGGAGCATGTATTTGCAGCCCTCCATCTGCTAGACAAGCAGCCAGGCAAGGGTCTTCAATACTGCCCATGGCAGCTCTTGGGGGAGAGAGGCATTCCCAGAATGTGACTAAGGGTTAAGGTGAAGTGATATAGACAGAAATTATAACTTTCTGTAAGTGTATTCTGATTCCTAAAGACTCCTTTATGGAGGTTGGCACCAACATGTTGCTCTTAGCAGGGATTTTGTCAGGCACAAGTCATCTCTGAACCAGGAGACCTCCAGGAAACCTGGTCTGCATTGCAAGACTGCTCTTCTCTCTGCTTCCAGCTCCTCTGTATGGCTCTGAGAGCATTTGAGTCAGGGTTTCTTCATCCTGCCTAATAGCAGCATTCTGCTAGCCCTTGAAAATGGTGTTGCTGGGGCAGTCAAATGAAGCAGTGGGTGGATGCTGTTACCTCCCCTGCTTTCCTTTAGGGCTTTCCAGCAAGGCAAGCAGAGAACCACCCTGAGCCTCCAGCCAGAGCAGAAAGCCATATCCAGCTGCAGCTGCCTGCCTTTTTCAGGTCTGCAAGAAACTACATATGGCTACAAACAGTATTTCTAAAAAATTTCCAGAGTTTCAACCTTTAGCATCATCTTTTCAGCAGTTAAAGAAAAAGAAAAAAGGCACTTTGGAAGTGCTGGAGAGTACAGCCCTGAGAAAATGGCAGAAGGCAAAGGGCTCCATCCCTGGGGCCTCCCAGTGCCCCCCAGATAGGGGCTAGAAACTGTTACCATCAGCATCCCAGTTGGTGGTCAGTGTAATATGCTTTGGTAGCCTTGGCATGTGCCCCCAATGGCTCTTGCATCCCCAGGTCCCACTCTGGCCATGGGAGGTGTCCCTGGGGCATGCAGCCTTGGGCAGGGGGAGGTTCTTGGCAGCACCGCACAAAAGGCCTATATTCCTTATTGTTATTGAAATTAAGCTTGCAGCTGGAGGGCAAGCCATCTGAGGGCTCTGCTGCTCTAAATATCACCTATTTGACCCCGAGTTCTATGTAGTCCTCCTCCCTGCAGCCCCACAGAAATGTGGTGCAAGGCTTTCCCTGCAGATGCCCTTTCCACCCAAGAAACCCCGCAGAACAATCTCTTTATCCTGCTCAAAACCCAAGCTGGGTTGATGGGCTTTTTTCCCAGTGTCTTCCCTGGGTTACATTAAACGTCCATCCATCCCAGTGGATGGCTGTGGCTGGGTGCAAGCGGCCACTTATGCCAGGCTGCAGCCCTGGCGTTTTTTCCCTGTGCAGATGATGCTCCCACTCATGCATGTTAATGCCAGTGCCAGGTCACTGAGCAGGAACAAGGCAAGGATTGTTCCTCCAGAGTCCGGGGGAAAGCGGGAACACAAGGCTCAGGGAGGAGGGAGAAACGATGCACCATCCCGTCCCAGACAGCAGCAGAGGGCGTATTGTGTCTCCATTTTATTGTGGGTGATACCAAGGTCTGATTGCTGGAAGAGATGCTTGTTGCTGCTGAGCAAAAGTGTGAGTTGGCACTGTTTGATGCTGACTTGGTGAAACATGTTTCCCTGACCTGCACACAGAGAGCACCCTGGGAGAGGAGATAACCATCAGGAAAATACATAGCTATGGTGCTGCCAGGGATTTGATGCAGCAAAAATGCTTCTGCTGTTATGGGTTTCTGCTGGTTGAAGTATACCTCCCTGCTGGGGCAGGTCCCTTGCTGCTTTAGCACTTAGAAATTCAGGTGGCAAGGTGGTGGATACAACATCAGCAGGAAGGACCAGTTTTCCATGTGGTTAAGGATGGGATCCATGGTGCTTTTTTTCGAGTAAAGCCAGTCAAGGGCATTGCTGTGAAGAGTCTTCATTTTTATATGGTGAGAGTAGAAATAGAAAAGTACAACCCTAAGAGCAGACAAAACAAAAGGACATCAAAGACAAAAGGGCTCCTGTGGTTGGGTGAATCTCAAAGGACTTCTTCAGGGAAGTGGATGCTGTGTTGGGCTGGAAAAGACCAAATGTGTATCTAGCTTTTCTTTCCTCGATTTCATTTCTTCCCTACTTCTACATTTCCTGAACGCTACCTCAGGAAAAGACTTTCACCTTAAGCATTCATTTTATTGTATTAGCACATGTTAGGGCCTCAGAGCAAAGCTGGAAGAGTTTGCCTTGTGCTGCTGCTAATAATAGGCAGTGTCATTGGCAGGATCATCAACAGAAAATTCAGCATCTACTGGGAAGTTCTGAACTCATACAGACCTCAGAAAAGATTAATGAGGCTGCCTTTAATTTTAATCTCTGCTGTATCTCTACAGCAGTGCAGAAGATTTCACTCCACCGCACACACCTAAGAGGAGCCTCAGACAACATTGTAACCCAGCATTTAGGTGTAGTTACAGCAACCTGCCATGACCCTGTAAGGATCTAGTTCTGTTACCTCCTGCTTTTCCACACCTCCAGTCATCAAAATCCCTACAAGTCTCTCACCTGCCAGGCCACCGCAGCCAGGGAGAAGGGAGGCGCTGACACCTTGTACACCCAGATTAAGAAGTCTTGGTGGCAGTGAACATGCTCCAGGTAATGTTTTGGCATTTGATATTCAGTAATTATTGGAGTGAGGATGGGAAAGGCCTTTTTGACCTCTGCTGATATATGGTGACCCCAGAGGACAGAGGTTCTCGCTGATTTGACCCAAGAAGTATTTATAGACTCTGTACAAAAGAGGGAGAGCTTTCACATGTGGAGCTGAGAGGGCAGCGAGAGCCTGCAACAGCTCCTGGGCACGGGAAGGGGCTGGATCAGGGCTTCCCACATCTTGGATGACTATTTTAACCACTAAACCAGTGGGTGAAAGTAGCAGCAATGAAAACCAAACCCAACACCTTAATGAACTAAAACAGAAAGTCATGATTCATACATGGGTCTACAGAGAGGATTCTCTACTCCCACTTCCTGTATACCTTCAAACACTGAAAAAAATCACCTTGTTTTTTGTTCTGTTGTGGTCTTTTTTTAAAAGATGGAATTAGAAAGAATATTAGCAAAGAGTCTTTAAGCCTTCATGGAAGGGGGCCTGCGCTCTGTCCTGCCCAGCAGTTTTCCCAGCAGCCGCCTGGGGCAGGCCATACTCCCTGCACTGGCTTTTCATCTTGCCAGGAGGTACCTGCCTCTTCAAGGTCCCTTGTGTAACTGGGATGTTACAAATGCTAGCTGAAAAGTTAAATAAGTAACAGGGCGCTGCTGCAGCCTACATCATTCCTGTGACTCCAGTCGCTGTTTCTAGGTAGTCATCTGTGATGACTGTAGCAGGATTGTTTTCTAGGTTTGGAGTGTGAAAATGAAAGCTAGAGGAGAACAGTGTATCGAGCTGAGGAGTTTGGTTTATCTGCTGAGTACATTACTGATATGATCATTTGTCTCAGTCAGCATTCATTTAATACACATGTATTAACAAATCCTCATTAAAGTCAGATAGAAGCTGGCTACTGTCTAGTAGACCAAATACTTCAGGCTACTCACATCAGTATAAAATGTATACAGTATTTAGGTACACATCTTACATAATATATATTCAAGTATATATATATAGAAAAAACCCCATATGTATGTACACATACATGTGTGTGAATGGATGCATGTATGTGTATGTATGTTTGGATTTCTTATCCCCGAGACACTTATGTTCTGCTGATCTTTTGACACAGAGAGACTTGTGGATGCTCTCCAGCTGAAATGACCTAATTTGGTTTACACTGTGAGTGTGGGGTTAGGCAGGGCTGTTCTGCGCTGCACATGCAGCCCAAACCCACACAGCCTGAGGTCAGTGGCAGCCCCACCAGTGCCTTCCCAGAGTGGCTGTGGCCAGAGTTCATCCTGCTCCAAGGAGCAGAGCAGCTGCAAGTGAGCATCCCTCTGGCCAGAGGGCAGGGAGCAGCTACTCTGCCCCGGGAGGGCATTAGTTGCATAAACCAGCTCTATGTGTATCAGGCCTGGTGCCAAGTGTCAGACAAGCTCATGGTTTATTTAATACAGCTGCTTCTGAAGCAGAGCCCAAGTCCTGTGCTCTGGACTCCTTGCTGTGAACTTGCTGCCCACACTGTGAAGTGCAGTGAACATTTGTTAAGGAACACAAAGCACCCTGAAAATGCAGAGTGTCATCCTTTTGATGCATCAAAAGGAGCATGACCAGCAGGTTGAAGGAAATGATTCTCTCTACTCAACTCTCTGGAGACCCCACCTGGAGTACTGCATTCAGCTCTGGGGCCCCCAACACAAGAGGGATGGGGACCTGCTTGAGGGAGACCAGTAAACCTGGTCTAGTGGGAGATGTCCCTGTCCATGGCAGGGGGGTTGGAGCTGTATCATCTTTAAGGTCTCTTCCAATCCAAATTATTCCATGATTCTATGATTCTAACACTGTGGCTGGTCATACGGCATTGCCACAGCAGCAATGCACTGGCTGCTCAGGCCACCAGAGCGACAGGGCAGCCAGTGGTTCAGGCACCTTGCTGTGAGGTAACATCAGTGGCTGCTGCCACTTCTGCACCAGGGCAGATGGTGTAGGAAGCTGCTTGCTGTCTTCTCACTCTCTGCACAAGTACCTCCAGAGCATCTGTAAAATGCAAGATCTTGTCCTGTACTCAGATTTACTTGGAAAAATGTATGTCGCTACATACTGGCTCACTCTGCAATGATAGCAATACTTTCCAAACAGCTGCAGGTCTCTCCTATCCTCTAAAATATTCTTGTGGGGGAGTGACATGGAATAAGTTCTCCTCTAAAATATTATTTTCATTTGATGTGTGTATTAATGCATGTGCAATACTGTCACTGAGATTACCCCAGACTGTCACAAGTTGGAGACTATGTATTGTTTGTTTCCACAATGGCACTTCTTACTGCTAGTATTTTAAACCATTTTTTCAAGATGAAAAGCAGACAAATAAACATTGGGAAAGTCTTGCTTGAGACAGGAAAACAGCTTCTAAGGGAAAAACATTCTTATTGCTCTTGGTTTCTGAAGCACTTAAAGGAGATCAGACTTCTTTCGTGTGTAAGTATCACACATGGGGGTACAGAATGATTTTCTGAAAGTCTCACAGTATGTTACCTGCAGAGGTAGAATATCAGTTATTAACTAAATATTAAAAGATTAATGTTAACAGCTAAGAGGCTAATGGAGGGAAGGGGGTGGTAGGGCTATGTTCAGAATAAAGCACCTTGCTGTTAATCTGCCTCTTAAACTGCCCTGAAACAGATTTATTCATCTTGCCTCTGCCTGTACAGCCTGTTCAGCTGTGTTAGCTGAGTTGTGCCCTGGCCCTCCCTATCTCCCCTTGCAAGAGGGAGCAGTACTTTGCCCCCCCAAAAAAGGGAATACTAATACGAAAACAACGCAACCCCCAAACCTCAGGAGAGGATACTGTTCCCTGAAGGGAGCCAGCCTACTCACTCACTTCCCAGTGACTCATGGCCTTGGTGGCGGGGAGCAGCATCCCTGGCATTAACCTGAAGCAGGATGTTGACGGATGCCATGGGCAGCTGTCAACACGTTTAGACTAAATGGAAGGTTTGGGTCCCTAGTAGGGAGGCTGTGGCACACATCACCATTCCTGCAGCAAAACAGGCATGTACCAGACTCAGCAAGTACCAGGTACTCAACAGGCTGTGTTTGCTTTGCAGGCACTTCTTGAGTGCTCCTTGCTGTTGGTGACCCTGACCAGAGCATCAAGAGGGTCATAACCTTAGTTGCCTGATGGTTGGATAACCCCAGAGGTGTGTGAGGCAGTGTTCAGCAGGGAGGAGACCATGACAGTGGGGTGCTGCTGGGAGCGGTGACTCAAAGGTGAGTGCTGCCATCCCTGAGGCATCTGACCATCACTGAGCTGCTGCATGTGGGCGTGCACCAGCTGCCACGCTCCTTCCTGAAGGAGCCTTTGCTGCTGTTCCTCTTTAAAAGTGACGAAATTATCTGGTTGGAAGGACTATTATTCATAGTCATATTTCACTAGGTAAGCCTCCAAGGTGGGTGTGATGCCAGGGAAGTTGCAAGGCTAACCAGTCAGGGTGTCAGAATCTGCTCTTCCTACCTCACAAAAGCATGTATGAATTTCACTCTTGTGTTGTGACGTGGGGATGTACCTCCAGCTGGCCCTCAGCCTTTTGTGAGCACCACCTGCCTAAGATTCGTTGCAATTTTTTACTTCTTGAATGACTGTCATGAATAGATCTTTGATGTGTTTCTACTAACCCTGTGTGTGTGAACAGAAGGAAATACAGAAGCAGTTGTCAGGACAACAGTAATTAGTTGCAACTTCCAAACTGAAACACACAGTTAATACTGTGTCACATACCAAGTATCAGTCTTGCAATAAGAGGGTTGTGATGGTAATTAGGAATTCCAGAGTTTTAGGGCAATTGGTGTGCTAGAAATCCTGCTCTGCTTGTACAAACTGTCCTGGGCAGTTGTGGTTTAAGCCCAGCTGGTAACTCAGCACCACACAGTTATTCACTCACACTCCTCCTTCCTACCTCCCCAGGAGGAGTGGGAAGGAGAATAAAAGAAGGTAAACCCCACAGGTTTAGATAAGAACAGTTTAATAACTAAAGGACAATATACTACTAATACTAATGATAATGGAAATAACAATGGGTGAGAGTATAAAAACCAATAAACACAAGTGATGCACAATACAATTACTCACAACCTGCTGATGGGTACCCAGCCCAGCCTAAGCAGCAATCAGCACCTTCTTGGTGGTTCCCCTCAGTTTATATACTGGGCATGACGTGCTGTGGTATGGAATACCCCTTTGGCTAGTTTTAGTCCGGTGTCCTATCTCTGCTTCCTCTCAGCTTCTTCTGCCCCTCCTCACTGGCAGAGCATGAGAGACTGAAAAGTCCTTGATCAGGGCAAGTATTACTTAGCAACAACTAAAACATCAGTGTGATATCATAGTTGTTCTCAGACTGAAGCCAAAACACAGCACTGCACCAGCTAACAGGAAGGAAATTATCCCAGGCAAAACCAGGACAGCAGTATTAATTCATTTTGCAGCATCAAGCAGAGGGGATGCTTGCATCTCACAGTAACTCTACTGCAACCCAACCTCCAAAGAGATTGTGGTTACTCTGTAACGTGTCTCTAGGTGATAAAGTAACCCTGAGCCCAGCCGACAGACAGCTCTCTCCCTGCGAAAAAACAGTGAACACTGGAGGTCTTCCTGCTTATCTTTCTTTCCTTGAAGTCTTTGCAAACTCCAGGAGCTCCCATCCTCCCTCATGGGCTTCTTGCCTTCCACAGAGAGTGAGTAGTGGACATGCAAGAGGCAGACCCATCAAAGAGCAGTGACACAGTGATGGCAGTGCCCGAGCAGCCCTTCTCTCCACCACAGATGCTGCCAGCTTATGTTGGTATTGCTCACGCAAGACTGACAGTGACTGTCTCTCTCTCTGATAGCACCTGGGAAGGGACCACCTCATCTGCCCTACAAACACAGAGCATGGAGCATGGAAAGCGCCAGTCTTGTGCTCGGCTGGAGGGGCTAGAAGCCTGACAGCTTCACAAAATCATGTTTTCCTGCTTCTGGAGGCAAACCTGCCAGTTTTACAATAGCCAGCAGCCCTTGCCTGCTGCCTACCAGTTTGGGGAAGAGATCTCAGGCTTGCCCACGCCATTGGAGGTGTGTGAACAAAAGTATCTGTGCCTGCCTTAGTGCCTGTGGCTCAGCAATACATTCTACTGAAACCACCAGATTATGCAGCTTGTCTGTGGGTATCCAAAATACCTGTCACAGATCTGAGACACGTTTGCAATGACTTAAGCTCATGAGTCACTTCTCATGAACGTTTGTCATTGCAAAAAACATCTGGAAGGACAGACTTTCCTGGCTGATGCCACTATGTTTGTTCTCTCCAGTATCACTGAGGCACTGCC
Organism: Psilopsiagon aymara; assembly: GCA_024733675.1. Lineage (NCBI taxonomy): Eukaryota > Metazoa > Chordata > Aves > Psittaciformes > Psittacidae > Psilopsiagon > Psilopsiagon aymara. Next base: position 10,236 of record JANRGW010047973.1, read on the forward strand.
AGATGTGTTTGATTTGGGGACTCAGCTTGGGATTTTCCAGTGTTTGGGTTTTCTCAGACATGGTGAACATTGGGGCATTTTCATGGTCACCTCCAAAAAGGAAAGGATGAACTAACTGCCTGCTGAACAATGCAGGGACAAACTCAGCTGAGGCTGAAATTTAAAATCACACTGTTTTTAATGTGCTGAGGCACTTAATAAAAGAAGAGCTTGGTGACCATGCAAACAGCTCAGCACCCTGTGCCTGTCAGTGGAAGGAGAGAGAAGCGAACAGTGAGCTCACAGTTTCCTCATTAGCATCACTCCTGCTCTTTCTTTCTGATTTTCAAGAAAGCAGACTTGTTTTTCCTCACCAAATGCCTCCCACCTCTATACCTCAAACTCTTCACGGTCTGTTTCTGTTTTTCTAAAGCATTTAGAACTAATGCTGCTTTCAGACTTGTCCCTAAGCCCTACTGCTGCCATACTGGATCTGCTTGATTAACCTTTCGGCACTTAATGGTCCTCTTACAATATCTACTGCTTCCACTTTGAATAATGGGAGATAAATTCTGCATCTTTTTCTCATAGTATTTGTTATTAAATCTCTGAATCCTGATGCAGTATTATCGAGCAGCTTCTACCAGCTGCTAGAATGGTAGGGCTGGATCCACAGCCCACTGATTTCTTTCATTTTGTGAAAGCTGTACAGGACTCAAGAAGGACCAGGTATTATTGTCACTGCAGACTTTTCACAGGTCACTAAACCAACCCCTGCACTGCTATTATTATTCTGAACAGGGAGGCAGCCCCATCCCAGCATTATGATCTAGCTGAGAAAATTACTGATTATCTTTTCAATTCAGCAGCTGAACCAGAATGTTAATAAAAGAAACAAAGATCAGAGGACTGGGCAATAGATGAAATTTGCAGGTGTTTCTTTCAGATTGGAAAAGCTTTGTCCACACAAACCATCCCATTTGACCCAAAGCAAAATGGCTTTTTTTCCTTGCATTTGTAAGAACAAAAATAAGGGGAGAGTCTATGCACAGATCTGTTTCTACACATCCAGATTTATCTTTTACCAATAGAACCTCACATAGCAGGTGGAAAAGATGGCAAAATAAAGGAAATTTAAACCTACATCTTCCATTTAGTATCAGTGGAGGCTTCCTGGGAGTGGGCTGGCCCAGGGGGGTTGGGGACAGATGTATATGCCAATATATACTGGCCAAATGCCTCAAGAGAGACAGTTGTTCCTCCAGCTCTTCTCCCCCCTCATCAGGAAACCCAGAAAATCATGTGAATAAAAGCCTTTGTGAGGATAAAGGAGAGAGGGTCACGGAGGGAAGCTGGAGAGGAGGATGCCAGCCAAGCCCTCCCTCAGAAAGCAGCTGTGCCCCCATTGTGCTGGGTGAATGACAAGGCTCTGTAAGGCTGTCACATTTACTCAAAATGTTGTGTCTGTGTCTAACTGACCAATAAATTATGTCTTATTTGTGGATGACTTCCTGAACAGTGGGTTAATCACTGCTCCTTGGCTAAATGCTCCTTAACAGGTGAGGTTTCTTTTGGAGTGGATGCGAGACCCTGATGCCTAGAGGTGAGTGGTTTTCAGTGGTGTAAACTAGAAGCTTAGTTTAAGAGCTAGCTCCCCTCTGCAGTAGGGAGAATCGTCACTAACAGCTAATCATGGATTTGTTTGGGTTTTTTTTCCTAGAGATAACTATCTGGGTTATATTAATGAGCAGTTTTAGGATCACTGGATTACTTTTAGAGGACAATTTGCAATTTCCTTCTGAGAAACTGCCGAGATCTACCTGTTAATTACTACTAGTAGCTCTGAGGATCCTTCTGACCAGTGGGGATTGTACAGAAGAGGCAGAAGTGAGACAAAACATTTTCCAAGCAAAGATATAATTAGGGATTAGAGAGACTGATCCTACTGCAGAGTATAATTAGGAGATTATGGAGTGGCATTGGCCTGGATTAGTCCTGACAGAAAAATCTCTACCCTGCTATATAAAACCTCACAAGTTTTGAAATGGAAGCCTGTAAAAAAATAGGTCTTCACTGTCTTAAGCCCTTGTCCTACAGCAGCCTTATGCTGCTAAGTCTTGCATGCTGAGGACTGAAAGGAAACTTGCGTGGTCTCCTGGGTTAGAGGTAGAGAAACCCATGACAGGTGATGACCAGCATTTCCGCTCATGGAAACTGGTCCAATTTCAGCCTTCTCTGGTGTACCCAGCCCTCCCAGCCAAGCACCCTCCTGGGTGTAAGCAGCGTGGGGTAGTGAGCTTGAGGACCTCCTGCTCTGGCTTCTGGTCAGGTTCCTGTTGGGATCTCCCTTAAGGTTTGGGAAGAGGCTTGAAGAGCACCCACCATCCACACAGCCCTGGGCATCATGTGGGAAGAGAGAACCATTCCTTGATGTGGTAAGGGTGGCCAGGGAAGGCACCCTATTGGTCAGTGGGCAGGGAGAGAGGGAGAAACCCTCCTGTCACAGAGTTCTGTATCAGCCAAGACAGCTCCTAAATCAAGTGAAGACAGATATAACTGTGAGAATGAGCTGCACAGAATACATTCCCTTACCTCCCACCCTAAAGCAGTTCTAAAATCAATAACTAAAAAAAAAAACTTAAATCACCTCTGCGTGGCCCACCAGCAGGATGGGCTTGGTGTGCCTTGATTAACTCTTGCTGAAAGCCAATAAAACACTCTAGTGGAGCATCCCCCAAATCGAGCAGTACAACCCACACTGACATTCAACTGCAGTATTTTCTGTGGCCCTAAAGCCACAGATTCCTCAAGGAGAAGAAGACGTTGAGGAAGCATAGTGCCCTCCCACAGCTCCAGCCCTTTGCCATGGGTTTCTTTGTCACACACGATGGTTGCAGCAGCAAGGCTGCCCACTTCCCACAGCATCTTCTTCTCTCCCTGTACCACTTTTTTCTTTTATCTAGTATTAATTCTCCAGCACAGAAGGCACATTTTTAATGTGATAGATCTATTACTTGTTCACAGCAGTGTAGATTGTGAATGTGAGCAAATCTGAGTACTACACTTTCCTCATTATATACTCCCCAGCGCACAGGTGGATAATTAGAACATAGTAATCTGAATCATATTATTAACAAGATTAAATTTAATTAACAGCAATAGATCTGTGGAAGAAATGCATGTGACAAAAGCCTGGTATGAGAAGGCCATGCAGCCTCCACAGATCCATTTCCTGTTTCTGCTGCTCAAAACCTGATGTATGATAAAGTTTCAACAGCCTTCACATGTAAATGCCTGATAAGAAGGGAAGACCTTGACCAAGTCAAAGGCTTCTTTTACTTTGGGGAGCACTGATTTTAACAAGGTCATTTGTCTTTCTCTTTCTGCTCAATCACAAAATGAAAAATTGAAGAATTTACAGAAAATAGAGAGTCATCAGCACATCGTCTTGTCAGACATCAATTTGTCTGGAAACAAATAACTGTCAGGTTTTTGTCAGCCTAAGAAGTTACTCTGAGCATTGTCTGTGGTTGAGTAATTTTACTAAACCTCCTAGCGCTCACACCAAGCCAAATGTTTAGGTTACTAAAATGAAAATATTTAAGCAGTGATTTTAATTAAAAAATATCCCAGAACAAGTGCTTGGATTCTCAGATACACCCTCTTTTAAGGTGTTATTTGGAATTGATCTGCAATTATGTCTATAATATGAACTAAATCTTTGTGATACACCATAGGCCTGTCTAGTAAATGTAACTATCTCCCCTCTACATTGCAGCTTCCTTAGTCAATAGTATCACCCCCTTGAGTACCATACTTAGCCTTTTGCTATCTGACAAGCCAATTAAAAGTTATTTGAAGCTGTAAATAAAAAAGTAGAAGATTTAGAACTATAAAAATTAATCTGTATACTTCTATAAAAGCACCCACCTGGGGAATATTAAATGACTGCAATGTATAGTCAGGAATAAAAAGTACCACAGCAAATTGGAACTGTCATTTCATCTCCCATTAAGAGATTAATTATTTTTCCTTTGGCAGTGATAGCAGTTGATCTTAAACATAATGACACATGATACAAAAGCATCAAAGCTTCGTTTAGAAGAGCATATTGATAATCATCTGCCTGGGATCCTACAAAGTAACGTAGGAGTTTTCCCCCCACGTTTGACCCAGCAGGACTGTTAAGTGGTTTGTCAGAGGCTGCAGGAAGGCTCAGAGTGAATCCCTATTTCCAGAGTGGGTTTTGTTTTTCAAGTTGTTGAAGGTCTTACTGCTCCTGAAACACCTGCTTGCTTAAGAGATTTTTAAATGTGAGCCTTCTCACTTGTGTTTGAGACTCTTTTACCCTTGGGAGAAAAAAGTCTTCCTGCATACCTAACACAATGACCTGAAAAGATCTGTATTTGAAAGGAAGCCTAACAATGGTATGACAACATGGTTTGGTGCAATAATCCTGTTGCTGCTGCATGGTGGCTGTTTTTGGGGTTCCCCCAATGCCTCCAAAGATGCAACTTGAGCTGCAGTGAGCCCCAGTGCACAGCTCAGCCACCTAGTTTAAGGGGCCTGATGACTTCCAGGAACTGGGATGAGTTTCTTGGACAGTCCAGCCTGGTTTTCCAGCAGATGGCAATGACCCACAATGGGAGAGCAGGAGCAGCCCTGCCAAATCCCAGTCGACAGTAAGAGGGGAAAAGCAGTGAAGAGAGAGCAAACCAATGAATAGTAGATTACTAAAATCTAGCCAGCTAGAAAGTGCATACACAAAGAGGGGAAGAGTGTATAATTCATCTATAATTGCTTGAGGAGGGGATTTAAAATGAGAGGTGGGTTTCACATTCCCTTTGTTTCTTTTTTTTAAGTTTTCCAGTGGAGGAAATGTGTTTTTATTCACCCATCTTGGCCCTAGGGCTCAAAGGTGACCCAGCTACTATCCTGCCATGTCAGGTGACACTGCTGGTCACACACAGGGTGCCAAGGTATGTCTGAAGCATGACCTAAAAATGACTGTTGTCTAATACTGCAGACAGAAAGTGGTGAGCGTAGAGCATGCACCTTAAAAAGGCAGGGACAAAATCCTGATTCTATCTTGTTTATGGCTATTTGATAGCTCCTGAAAACACTTATGAGGAATTTTTATCTTGTGATTCACCATGAATCATCCTGCTCGCTTGTCAAACCATCAAAATTATGTGAAGTTTGATTTTGTCACAGCAAATGGAAACCATTTAACTTTCTTGTGCTTCTCCAGACTAAATGAGGGAACAGGAGAGAACAACACAGGTTGGCTAATTTGGAGTCTATAAAGGAGATTTCCTTGGGAATTTAGCAGGTTTGTGTCTAGAAGTGATGATTTTGTGCAATAAACTTACTTGCATTTGTCAGTTTCAAACGTCTCAAAAATTGGCTTTACTGAAAGCCATGCACAGACCCATGCTCTCAGCTCACAGTTCTGCTTGCACCAGCATCCCGTCCCTGAAAGTCACAAACATCAAGCTCTTCTAGAGGAATAGCAAATGAGACAACATGCCCTGGTTTCCTATTCACTGGGGGGAAGTACAAAAGGCTGGCCCATGCTGTAAAACCAGATCGTTTATCACTGCTGCCGCTCCACAGCTACCTGCCTAAAGCTCCTTTTGTTTTCTCATCTTGCCATGCTCTTGGCCTGAGGGAAAGACTTTGGCAACAAGTTCCATGTTCCGATTTGTGTGAAAACCTTTCTCAGTTTCTACTCTGTAACATTTCAGTATCACTGAATGTTCCCTTCTTTTCTCTTTTCTTTTTAGAAAAGAAACTTCAGAAACTGTTAATCTGCTATCTCCTTGCTGTGATGTTACATTTCTCTTACAGTGTTTCCTTGTGCTAGCCCCTTCCGAAGATAATTCATTTTCAATCTCATAAAAAGAGGCACAATAAAGCGGGAAGAATGGGTAATGACCACTCATGCAGAAAAAATATTGAGCTACTCTCATGACAGAAGTCAATTCTTTCATTTTGATGTCTCCCTTGCCCTTTTCCAAGAAGGAAACTAGAAGGGATGAGGAAGATAACTGTTTTGGATGGCCATGCAATTGAGATTCTAATACTAATGTAATTGCAAGAGCAACAGTTGAAGGCTTTATCTGTTAGAAATTCGTAACTGTTTATTATTTACCTGCCACTGTATCAGTGGACCTGTTCTAACTTCGCTGGCAAGGCAGTTTCTCAGCCTCCACCACAACCTGTTTTCGTGCCTATTTTTGAATTATTCTTTGTTCAGCACCTAATGAGACATTCAGTTTGTGGCTTGCATGGAGTACGTGGTCCAGATCACCAGCTGTTTATTTTACTGTTCTGCTATGACAAACCCAATGAAGGGATGTGAAGGCCAGCATTATCATTCAGTGCCGGATGAGCTAGCACAGAAAACTGCAATTTGAGAGACCTGCTCAGAAGTAATTGTCCTGTCCTTTATTTTCTGACCAAGAGACAAGATGCCTACAGAAACTGTGCTGCTTTTAGTGATAAATTGTGGTTATTGATGCACTAAACAGCTTCCATCAACCAAGAGTAGGAAAGGACGATGTACTTTCCAGTGAATAGTAAATTCACTGGAAAAACAAATACAGTCTCATTCATTCAAAAACTTCATAGATTTGATCTGAATTCATTTGAACTATGCTGCCTAGGGAGAGCAAAGGAAGAGCGATGTCACTGTATTCCCATCACGGAGCTGGGGGAAGGGGCCGTCTCTCTTTGAACATTCACTCTAAGCATGAAAAACACAGGTTCAGTGTCTGCTTGAGGGGATTTAAGCCCCCTCCACCACTTCTTTCTTAGTTCTTCATTGCTAACTGCCATGCCATTGAATATCCTAGGGTGCCTACAATCCCGTTGCTGCTGTTCCATTTAGCATTAATAATTAAATCTGGACTGAACTTCAGATATCTTCCATCCTTGAGGAGTACTCCAGGCTGAGAAATATTCACACCCTTTGTTGAAATGACTGCTCATATATTTTCCACACACTAAGACTGTGCCAGGCAGAGAGACAGAAAGTGGCCCACTTTAGAATCACTGTCTCATGGTAAAGATGCTAATCTAGAAGAGATAGTAAACATGACTTTAAATCCAGTTTCTGCTTCATTTGCACTAAACTACAAGCTCTTTGTTTTCGTCTAAAAACTCACACATTTAAATTTGTTTTGACCGAAGTCTGGTCCTGGTTTTAATTCCTCCTCCCTCCTTTGCTTTTTTTATCTCAGCAGGAAGCTTGAGAACTCTCACTCCCTTTTCATTAGTTGCAAACTTAATGATAACAGAACTCTGAGCCAATGAACACCTCTCACTTGGCTTTGGAGTTCATTCATCCCTAAGGTATAGCTATTATTTTGTAATTGGAAGCACCTTCTAGGTATTCTTTTATCAGTAGTATAATAGATACTTACCGCTCTGCCACTACTTCCTTGTGAAGCTGCCTTAGAGTTAACAGCTTTTATCTTGGCTCAGCTGTTTGCAGGAGCTCTAGGGCCCCTCCCTTGCAGGACATAGTTTCATCCTGACCGAAACCAGCATCCTACACAGTGTTCACTCTGTCACTAGAGCAGACAGGTGCTGCACCATTTTTCTTCCCACTGTGCAGGAAGAGATCATGATCTCAGTTATGTAAAACAGTGGATGGAGCATACATATCGTGTACTGCTAAAGCCATGATCTAGTATGTACAAGGCCTCTAGACTTTGTAATTACGAAATGAACTAGTCAGAACTGGCTAATATATCCATGGCTTTATTTCACAAGCTTCAAAAGAGTCTTTCCCCCTTTCAAAAATAACTGCATTTGCCATCAATATTTTCATTAAAATATTTAGCGTTTATTAAATTGAAACCCGACTTTCCAAATGGAGTCTGTGACTACATGAATCAATGATTCTGATGAAAATAAGAGAGTCTGGGGATTGGCATAATGACAGTGGTACAGGTAAGAAGTTTACCCGAATGCTTCAGGGCATGCCAGCACAGTGAGTGGCTGAGGCTGGGGGCAAAGGCATCAGACAACAGCTATGGTGAAGAGGTGCAATGCAGAGTCACAGCTAACATGCTCTCTCTTGCCCCCTTTATATAAAAAGGAGCAATTGTAAAGTCAGGCTATAATCTACCCAACATGTGCCACAGTATCCTTCGCATCAGCTTGGGGTGTAAACCCATGCTGGTCCAGCTAAAATGGTACAAATGTTCATTCTTTCTAATGACACATCACTTTCACCATTTTAAAAAAACACAAATAACAAAGACCTGGCCAATTGCTTTTGATTAGTTTCTCTCATGGTTCGTTCTCTAGTGAAAAACTTGAGTGACCTCTTCTTGGCTAGAAACAGCTGAGGCAGCAGAACTAACAGCAGCACTGACTGCATTACCTACAACGTTATTGCTATGCCAGCCTTAGAGCAATGAAATATGTTGTAAGGGTTTCTTCTGCTTTTTCAATGGAAGATGATAAGGCAAACAGGAAGAGCAAGGAAAACAGCAGAGAAACTTGCAAGAAAGCAAACATAAGGCCAAATGAGGGCTTGAGTTGCTGAAGATATCTTTATTTGAAGAAGGAGCAAAAGGATTGGAAAGGGTTTGGTCTCTGAACTCCAGTGACTCCTTGGGGATGGCTATGATATGCTGAAATTACTAAGAACTCTGAGCCAGCACATAGTTTCCTTCACACCAGCCCACTCAGGGACTTGAAATAATGTTTTTGTCAGAAGCAAAGCACAGAACTGAAAGAAAGAAACACAGCATGTCATGAAAATGTCATAAGCTTCTACCTGATTCTTTTTGCGGTAGCTGTTGGCACAGTTTTGTTTTCTCTGTTATGAAGCCGAATTAAATAGAGAAGAGTTGATACAGGGGATATAATCAACAGAGAAACTGGAGTAGGAAGAATAAAAGGTGGCATCTGTGCTAGTAAATTAAACATGGTCACAGGCACTAGAACTTGATCATTGATACTGTGAAATTGTTCAAACAGTCCTTCCCATGGTGCTGGCAGAGGCTAGCTTGCCATCTCCCATGCATGTCCTTGCAATCAGACCTTTCCCACCAGGTAGTCTAGATGCAAACTCCAGATTTTGAACAGGAAGATCTCTATGGCTGTGAGGCCTTCTGGGCCAGTTTGCCTCACCGTCTGAGAGTTGCTTAGGCCTGCTTAACTCGCTGGTGTAGGCACAGCCAAAGAGAATCCAGGGTCCCTCACATTCCTCTTCCTTTGACAATAGCAGCAAAGTCATGTCCTTTCTCTACATGTACCCAACAGCATCTTGAAAGGAGTTAATGTTTTTTCCTGATTCAAGGGCTCTCTCAGAAGTAATTCAAAATCTTCACCCTCCTGATGACAAAAAGCTTTTAAAGAAAATAATAATAATAATTAAAAAAGCCATTTTGCATCCATTTGGTTTAGGGAGAATAGCCTCTGTTGGTGTTTCCCCTGACATGTTTTCAGAGAGAAATCAAAATCCCTCTTCATCTTTGTTGTGTTCAACTAGAGAGCATGGAAATGGTTAGAGACTTCACAAAAGATGGAATGCACTGTTCAAATATTTCAAATAGTCTCTTCCATGCTAAATGATATAAAAGTATTTTTTACTTTCCTACTACTGGGTATTCTAGTTCTCATTTCTGTTATGGGTAGAAAGCACCTCCTAATTTCCAACTCACAGATCTTCACACCTTGAAGAGGAAAGACACACTGCACATACAGCATTTCATGCAGCAGCAGTTTGCCAAGTCACAAAGACAGCCCTGGATCCTGCAGTTGTGTCTGTACTAGTAAATAAAACAGGCTAAGGCTGTCCTTTGGCCCTGGTGAGCTGGCAGCACCCATCAGCTAAACTCTTGCACCCTCAGAAACAGAGTAGGTACATCCAAAGTGCCTAATTTCCTTTCCACAGTCTCTGGTCTGTCTTATTTCTCAAACTGCTTGAACATGGAAAGATGCAGTAAGACCAAAACCATGCCAGGGAGCATGCTAACAACTGAACATGGTGGGTGGCCTCATTTGTTTACCAGCACAGCCATAGCCTTGGACTGTGCTTTGAAAGAATGTTTACTGAGTTGAACATCACAGTTGCCAGATGAAATATTTTTCTGTGTCACTGGGATCCATAGAGTGAAACCTCTTCCATCAGGACTGCTCTCCTGCTCTAGCAGTTTTCTTCAAGATCAACCCCACGGCGACCAAGCAACATCTTTAAAAGAAAATATCATGTTTATGGAACAAAAGATTTCAGAGAAAATCTGAAATATGACACATACATGTGCGTTTTTCTGAGGATAGGTAGGACTAAATTCACTTCAGGCAGCTGAAATTTAAAATTCTAATTCATTTTTTTCTCTCTGTAATTATTTTTGAACATGGCAAAGTTTTGCCATTCACTGGTTCCAGTAGCAATGATTTCCACTGTTTGACTACATCAACAGACTCTAAAGTGCAATTGTTCTGATCACATGTAGGCACCTAGTTTAGGGTGACACTAATTATTCTCCAAATTCCTTCACTTTGACCATCCACTGGGAACTACGCTGGACCTTGAGAAGCCTCTGTGGGATTAGCAATGTGCAGTACAACTTTGAACTTCCAGTTTCAGAGCACCCAGAAGCAAGTGTGCTGCTTGTTGGGCCGTGCCAGGCCCTTGCACTGGGGCGAGTCCTGAACTTGTGTCAATTGGGGAACCTGAAACTCCCTTGTGTATCTTCTCTAAGTCTGAATTTTGTGCAATAATAAAAAGAACTTCAATAGAAAGAAAATGTTTAACATACAAGGTTTTGTTTCATTGTTTTTGCACAGCTCTGTAATATCTTTATATTTATTTTGATTCAGCTTATCTGTGGTTGCTAAACACAATTCCCTCTTTTCATTAGACAAAAAATAACCTACTTAGAAATAAAAGACACTGGTGCAGGGGTCTTCTTAATTCTCCAAGGTATAAATGCACATTTACATTGTCCTTTTTGAATTTCAATGTCTTTCATTATGGGTTTATCCCAGGAAAGTGATATTACTATTTAAGGGATTGATCGTGCCTTCCCTGTATTTTGCTGTTAGCTCAAACTATGGCTAAATCAAGACATGATTAGTGCAGAGCTGACTAAGATTTAGCTTAGCCAAAGGTCTTAAGTCAAGGTAGAACAAAGAAATGTCCTCCTTCACCCATTGTCTGCTTTAGCATCCTGTCAGAAACACCTTTCTCTGCTTTTAATTCTGTGCTGTGACTCAGAGGTGTATTTTCATGCTCAACACAGAAGAGACACAGTTTGGAATGCTATGCTTAAGAAGATAAAAGTGATAAACAGTTTAACTTCACAGGTAAGGAGTGCGCCTGGTCTTGGCAAGAGCAGAATTGAAGGATCAGCTGGGCCAAAACAAACCTCGCTTTGTTCATTAGTGATGCTGACAATCAGATCGTTGTAAAAAATGGTTCTTTGCCTGCAAACTGAGACTGATAATACAAACAATAAGCACATTCGAATTTTTGTCACAGATTCTGTTGGATGGTCTCAGGTAGAGATAAAAACTGAACACCACCACAGTGACCATGTGGCAAATGAACAGAGCGGAGTAAAAAAACATGCACTGACGCCAGGCTATTCTGGCTAATAGGATTTACAGAAATAATCTGCTGGCAAGATAGAAAAACCTTACAAATTCCTCTCTGCTTTTTTCACAGTAAACCAAATAATCTTCTCAGAACAGTGAATAAAAGTTCCTCCTTAAGGCACAGAACATTCCTTTGCAGTGTCATGGTGAAAAGAAGTTCTTCACTGAACTTCTGAGAAATCTGGGCTCCTATTTCTCTGTTCTTTGTTTTCGTTGTTCCCTTTTCAATTGACTTGCCTTATAATGCACAGTTATATAAATAAAGGTGGCTCATCTGTTACTTGAGTCAGGAGATGAGGTGTAAATTGACAAGTTCATGCAAAAAGCCCACAGTATCTGCACTCTTTTGAAAGTGCTTTTGTAATAGGGAGAAAGAACAGAAAGGAGGAATCGATTGTGTGTAGAAGTGTAGGTGGGAAAAGTATTTTTAGACAGGCGAGAGGCTAGAAGCTGTCAAAAACCTGAAAGTAGGAGCAGATTAGACAGGAGGTAGGTCAGGTATCAAGGCAAGTTGAACTGATTTACAAAATACACTTGTGAGTAGTATTTGAAGTAAAACCAAAATATTTTCTAGAACCAATATTTCAGAACCATTTGCTTAGTTAAGTGCATTTCTTTGACTAAGTTTTGTTTTCTCTAGTGCACATCACTACTGAAGTTATACAAGACCAAACAGAGAGAAAAAGCTTCTGAAATAATGGAGTGAAAACACAAGGAAACAGCAAAATGGGCAAGGTGGGTATCTGCAGTATCTGCCCCTGAGATGTGAGTGAGCTTTTTGTATTTACCTTCTCAGTCATTTCCGAAAGAAAGAATCAACATAGTTCATAATGAGATTAGTCTGTTTGGTGAGAGGGGGTGGCAAACAATGAATAAACAGCCCGGATTTAAGGCCAATCCCGCTTTAAGCAGCACATTTCTGTCGGTTACCTAACATCAGTCCTGGTATTATGAGTAACAGGACAGCAATGTCCAAGCTCAGATACACATTTCAAATTAAATTAAAACATGACATGCATCTAGAATTACTGCGACTGAGGCACAAACCAAGGGACAGCTGAACTTGTAGAGGTTTGAAACAGAGGACTCGGAAAAAAAAAAAATAGCAAAAAAAGTAAAATGGGAGTTTGCGCCTCAAATTTAATAGGCTCAGGTTTCATACCCATGACCCTGGTATTTCAGAACTTTGTATCTACGGGAAGAAAGCATCTTTTCTATGTCTAATTCAAACACCCAAAATGGATTCTTTCAAGACTGGATTTTCAGAGCTATGAAACTTGTTTTCCATGAATTTGTGTTTTGTGACAGACTGTAAGTATTCGGTCAACCTTTTCTCTGCAACCGTGTCATTTTCACTGTCAGTTTCTTAAGTGGCTTTTTCTGCCCCTCTATACAGCTGCCTGCTTTCAGAAAACTTGTGGGAGCTTAATTACTTGGAGACAACTCCCTTTTGGCAAACATAGTTAAATCTGGACAAAGGTTTTGAAAGTTAGGCGTAACAGGACAGACAGACACAGTCCAAACACTGACTTTTCCTAAGGAATCAGCTTACAAAGACAGAGGCTGATGTGTGTGTGCATGTGAGTTATGATATAAAGCATTCAAACACAATAGATACATGACTTAAGAGTCCTGTAGTTTCTACCATAGCTCACAAATACCACATAAAGCATAATTCCACATAATTCCTTCAACCTGAAATTTGTGAGGTTATTACATGTACTAGATCTTTCCATATAACATATGGTCCCATCTGAGTTGCCAGTGTGACAGCTGCCTTACATCTCCAGGAAAACCAAGTCATGGTGAGTAAGGGTTGTGAACTCTAGTGCCTTCCACTCCAGTGAAATGGTAGAGAAATCCTCCACGGGCAGAATACGCAACAGATGCTAAAATTGGAACTTGGGCTGGACAGTTTATTTGTAATGAGGAATCTTTTGTGACTGCATTTGGGCAGGGACTCAAAATTACATATCTTCTGGCACCTTCATCTTTGTTATGCATGTTGATACTATGTGGGCCCATTGGTTCAACACTGACTCAGAGGGAAGAGTGCCTCAGTCTGAATCACTAATGCCATGTCCTGCAGCACTCCAGTGAAGCCTTGGCAGTGAGGAAGGATAATTACAGTGTGGTTACTATGACCGATTTTTAAGATGGTTTTATGTATACCTCAGGCGTGTCAGTAGGTAAAATGCAGTCAGCTTGCTTAAAAATACTCAAGTGTCCCAAATATACTATTTCCTACCACAAAATCGGGCATAGAGCTAAATCCTGTTAGACAAAAACCATACCCTCAATTTATCTCTTTTCCCCATACGTATAATTTACAAAATAATGAGTACAAAACTACTGTCCTTTTACACCTTTCTTTTTCCTTTCAATGATAAATAATCGAGGGCTATATACAGAATTCCCTTACAACAAATACTAGCCTCTGGTCTGTTTTTCCTGACTGTGAAAAGCTGTTGAACACAAAGGTGTGACACTGGTATCATCCTCCCAACATCAACAGAATTTTAATAAAGATGTTTTGTGGACAGACAGTATCTTGGTGTTGAGGGGATATTTTCACAACATATTCAGGCTAAGACACACCAAAGCAAAGCTTTAAGGTATTTGCAGTGTTTACTATTTGTCTTGCATGTTGTCACATGCCTCCTAATACAAGCCATCAAGGAAATATCGATGTTAGAAATATCATTCAGTATGAATGTGTCCACGTGTTCAGCATCTATCAATTTTTATCTTTTCTTCAAACAGAGTCTCAGTTTCCTTTCTCTCTTTCTGCTCCTTCCACTCCTCAGGTCTCTTCCCATTGTCTTCTTTCCCTTCAGCAAACCTGTTCTTCCCACCTTTCCAGGATTTTACTGTCTTCTTCCTTCTTCTGTGTGTTAAAATAATCAAAGAAAGAGTTAGGGCCAACATTAGTCTTGATTAGATTAATGGAGCATGGACAGTTTACACATCTCAGTGCCATTGTGTCAGGATGTTTGCAGATTCATTCAGATACCACTGTACCAGTTACAGTTCAGTTCATGCTTTCAAAGTTATCTTTGCAACCATGAGGACTGGATACCATTTTTGTTTTTTAAAAGAGAAAGATAAGATTACTTACAATGTGCAAATGCTGTGAAGGCCACGGAAGTATGCCCAAACTGGATGCTTGGCTACTTTTACTAATATGAGATAGCAAGCAAATTAGAACAGATGAATAGGACTATTTCTCACAGTTTCTTTTTGGTCAGACTATTTAGGAATTGTGGTTTCTTCAGTTTTCAACTATCCAACACCCAAACCCCCGTTTGGAACGAGGAAGGGTTGTGGGTTTTGCTTTTCATCTGTTCTTTTTATTATGGGCAGAAAGGCCTAGATATTCCACATTACCATGTGAATTAGGAAGTGATCTTATCACGCTGGCACTGGATTACTTTAGCAGGCTCCAACAAAGACGGTCAGCACAGCGGACGACTAACCTGGGTCACGCTCGCCGCCCTGAAATTACGAGCAACCCGCTCTCCGGGGGCCAGGACCCGCACTAGCCGCCCCTTGAGCAATTGTTCCGGTGAGGGCGGGCGCACCAGCCCCCGGCCCCAGCCGCGCCCCGCGGTGCCCGGGGCCCCAAAGCTCAACCCTGGAGCCGGCGAGGGGCCGGGGCTCAGCCACCCGACAAGGCTCTTCCGCAGACCATGAGGCCCGGGCCCGGGGTACGTCGCCCACCGCGGCAGCAGCGCTGCGCGGGGCGGGGCG
>JANRGW010047978.1:0-18888 GCA_024733675.1 Psilopsiagon aymara
AAGAGATACCTACAACTATGGCTCTAAAACAGCAATAAGACAAGGCATACATATATGCCACAGATTTTGGTCATACAAGGAATAAGTCACTTAATTCCATATTTGTATTTTAATTGACACGGATCACTTTTTCATATCTCACAGGTCTCATGTACAAGATAATGTTATAAGGGACAAGCCACTTGGAAATGATACAGCAAACCCAACCATGATTATTGCAGTTCAGGAGGGAGTCAGCTGAACAGTTTCTCTTAGCAATAATTAGATACCTTCAAGGAAAGCAACAGCCTTCCCTCCTGCCCAAAATCCTGTAGAAAACCCAAGCTCATTTAGTGGCTCCAACCAAATAGGAAGAGATTAGTGAAGCCAATGTTTCAAATTGTCGGTGTTCTGGGAAACACTTCTTCTCTAGTAGCAGTAGATCTTCCTATTAAAATAAACGGTGTGGTTGTAAAACCAAACCCTGGTCCTCCATGCAGGATTCATCAGGAGTGCTAGCAGGTTGCTCCTGGCCTACATCAGCAGAAAGTTATGTCGTTTTTGTTATCACCTTGATCACTCTGGTTACTCTGAGCAGTGGTGAGCATAAAACCTGTACTTCAAGTGTTGACACATAGGCAGAAATTCCCCTGTGCTTAGTGAAGAAACCAAAGTACCTCGACTGACTGTAAAAAGGGCATTTGATTGTAGGCTTTTAGTCCAGGACAATTTAAGACCAAATCCTGTCTTTCATTCATGGACTTCAAGGAGTTTATCTGCAAGAAGGGGAACAACAGTTCACCACCATCTGTGTCAGAAGGCTGTTGTGATAACAAGTACCATTTAGGATCCACCAGCTAGCACAACCAAACTCTGATACAGCACACCATATCCCAAAGAACAAAAAAGAAATATCTTCTGAAATCATGCTGCTACAGAGTTGCTCTCTGCTTCTTCAATTTAACGTGGTTGCAGGACTTCCACTCCAACTCCTGTGAACAGGTTTAGTTACCACCTGGTGGGAGTCACTGGTGAGTTCTGAGCAGTTCCTTTTGCCCACACCTGAACTGCACTACCCCCCACTTCATAAACCAAGAGCTGAAAACAATTCAGTGGCTTGTGCAGTTTCCAAATATAGAGCTGTTTCAAAGTCTGGCATGTATGCCACACTGTGTTTCAGAGTACTAGCAGTGTCGGGTATCTGTGTGGTTAAAATCTCTGAAAACCACAGAAGACTTGTGCCAAATATAAGACTTGGTGCAACTGCTTTTCAGACAAGAGCACCTTTGGATGAGATACCTTCTGTATCAAAGCCACCTCGTACAGATTCCTAACTTCTCCCATGGGTTGTGCATTAAAACAACCTGAAATTAGAAATGCTGGCACACTGTTTTTCTCTAGGCACTACTCTGTGATACCTGACATAGGTCTGTCCTGCATCTTTGCCCAGTGTTGTCTAGTCCCAGCAAAATATGTGTTGATGGACAGAGAACTTGATCTCCAAGCACTGAAGTCAGATTGGTACGTCTGGGTGTCTCAGACTAATTTCACTCTCCAGTATGAAGTCTGTTTCTCTTTAAAATGTAAATACAAGGAAATTCTACGGTATCTTTCCTCTCTCTAACAGGCATTAACAAAAAGCACAGCACATTATGGGGAGTCTGTCCACATGGTACAGCTGATTTGCCTTATTCTGTCATGAGACTATTGACCTCTACATAAAAAAGTCCTTAGCTTGCTATTCAGAAGTGCTGTATATGTAAAGATTTTTCTGAGGCAGTGTATTAATGGTGCTTCCAGTCCTGTGGCTCTATAGCGCAGGGATTCAATTCAGAAGCCTTATTGATAGGCTTAAGTTTCATTATCATAACAAATATTCCCAGACGATTCAAAGTTTCGTCTCTTGTGCTAGTTCATGGTACAAGCTCACTCATTCTAGATAACAAGCCTGTTATTCTTCATATATGATCTGGGAAAAACAGTGTTTGAACTTCTTGGCTTTTAACACCTTTTTCAGAAAAAGCTTGTTCAGCTATTTAAAGACTGTTAGCGAATGTAACTTGATTGCTAGGAAACCATTTATTGTATTAAAATGCTAAACAACACCCACAGGCCGCTTTTAGTGTCTAATCTGCAATTTCTATTATTTAATGTCTGTGTTACCATACCCATCAGGCACTGATCTCATCCATTGTCAAAAACAGAGCAAAGCTTAGCTTGTTTTTGGATGAGTGATTCTCCAGGAGAACAAAGCACAGGACTTTGCGAGACAGCAATCTCTCATGACATGACATTCTATTATGAAAGGCTACTCTATTATGAAATGTAGTAAATCTATGGCTACTGAACCTCTTGGCATGAGAAAACATGAAAGGGTCCAGTTTATGAACAAGATAACGTGCTGATAATTTAATACACACTTGGAAAATACACAGCCACCTGTATGAGCAAGAACTGAGTAAAGCCCATAGAATGAAAACTTATGCAGTCTTACTGGCAGAGATTTAATATTTAAGACAGAAATCCTCAAGATTTGAGCCATGCAATAATATACTTCCCCAGGAGGCTGGTGGCAAGTGCACAGACAGCAGAAGCTTTCTGCTGACTGGAGTTTCTTCTGCCTCATTATCACCCTCTTATTTCAGCCTAGATGAGCTATAGCTTACCTAAGCCAACCTTTGTCAGAGACTGAGACATTGAAGAGAAAATATCTTAACCAGGTCAGAAACATAACAGCAAAAAAAAGCCCTGCTGCTTCTCTTGTTCTGTTTTCAGGTGTCATGATACAACTTTAGATTCAATCATTACTTGTTCTATCTTGCTTTGAAGCCAGGCCATTGGTAAATGAAGTAAAATGAAACTCAAATGGATAAAATATGTGCACTTATTATGTTACTTTTTTATATTTTTCATGTTAAAAAAGATGAGTCTTTTGATACTGGAATTCAAACGTTACGGGGAATAATACAAGTCCTGGTAAACAAATTATAGTGAGGAAGAGTCACGCTGTTTAGGTATGATCAGGATTATAATACACATTTCTGAGCACAGCTATATTTCAGTGTTTCTTATGACATTAAGTCCTAACATCTCCTGCTTTCTCCACTGTCTCAGGTCTTCTTACCTCTTTCCCTTCAACCAGCTCTCTCTGAAGCAGTCACTGATATGGATATGACCCTTTTTTTGCATTGCATTTGCAAGGTGCAGCCTTCTGGATTTAGTACGTTAAGAAAATTACGTGTCCAAACCTGAAGTGAAAACCAGCAGAGCACTAATTCAATTTTGTGCTCAGCTTCTCAGCAGTGCCTAGGTCTGCATCACATATTTTCTTTCAAATATAACTTTATGAGAACATTCACAAAGTGTTATGAAAGCAGTTACATTTTCAGTCCACAAAAGTCAGCCTTGTTCCAGGCATTAGCACTTTAAAAGCATCATACGACAGCCTATATGGAAAACAGGATGTTTCAAAACTACCCATGCATTCTGTGGCATGACTATTGACATAGATCCAATTACTGAACCATAATATATTTATATAACACTAAGTAAACCTCAGACTCAGAAAAGAAATTTGTGGGATGTGGATAGAGGGACAGAACGACTGGGAGGACTGTAGGAACATCATCAGGGTATGCAGGGATGTGACAAGGAAGGCCAAAGACCACTTGGAATTGAGCTTGGCAAAGGACATCAAAGACAATAATAGGGCTTCTACAAGTATATCAGCAGCAAAAGTAAGATTAGGAAAAATGTGGTGCTGCTGAATCAGATGGGTATCTGGGTAACAGAAGACATAGAGAAAGTGGAGTTACCGAATGCCTTCTTTGCCTCGGTTTTTACCACTAAGGACAGCACTCAGGATTCCAAGACCTCAGAGTTAAGAGAAGGCTGAGAAAAGAAGATTTCCCACTTATTATAGAGGGTTGGGTTAGGGATAGGCTAGTCAGACTTAACACCCATAAATTCATGGGCCCAGATAGGATGCACCCACATTGCTGAGGGAGCTGGCAGATGTTGTTACTTTGCCACTCCCTATCATCTTTGGAAAATCATGAAGAACAGGAGAAATGCTGATGATTGGAGGAAGGTCAATGCTATTCCCATCTTCAAAAAGGGCAAAGAAGGATGCAGTAAGCTACCATTCAGTCAGCCTCACCTCCATTCCTTGATAGGTGATGGAACAGGTCATTCTGGAGGGCATCACCAAGCATGGGGAAGAGAAGAAGGTCATCAGGAGTATTCAGCATGGATTCACCAAGGGCAAATTTCGCTTGACCAATCTAATAGTCTTCTATGATGACATAGATGGGTCGATGAAGGGAAACAGTGGATATTATCTGCCTCAACTTCAGCAGGCTTTTGACACTGTTTCCCATAACATCCTCATAGGCAAGCTTAGGAACGGTGATTTAGATGAATGGAAGGAAAGGAATTAAAAAAAAAAAGAAAATAAATGAAAGGAAGAGCCACTGGGAAAATGCTTTCATTTGGATCAGTATTTTTACTAGCAATGTCTTCACAGAAATGTGATCGTGTGTCTACAGGCTGTGTGCTCCAAAGGCAATCTAACTAAACCCATAAAATTAGAAAGGCAATTTGCCCACCTGACTAGAAACACCTATTTTGTTCATTGTTTTCATTTAGATCTTGTAACCTTCTTAGCAGAAACCACTTCCTCAGCTATGACTTGGACAGCAGTCAACTTGGCATTGCTCATCTGCCCTATGCTCTCATAGTAACGGTCATTCTGCAGTCCAGAATACTGTGCAAGGGAAGGCTAACAGTATACTCATCCTTCTCCTTTTCTCTGTGAAGGAAAGTTTGGGGAGACACAAATCAGTCACCTAAGATGCCAGCTGTTTGCAGTAGGCAGACAAAGGGGGAAAAACTTTTCCTAATTCAGTCTTATTAAAAGAAAGTGGCTATCACAGTCTGTCAGAGCTAACTTAATCTGAATCCCAATTGCAAATCACTGCAGGAGAATGGTACATTTCAGAATTGGTGATTAAATCAAAGCTAGACTCTTGCCACATCCCATACTTCCTTAATTCAAGACTGCAGTATGACTGCTCTTCAGTCTGTCACCCTGAGAGTCATCCCTGCTCTGGATATGAAACATAAAGCATGCTAAACCTTGACACCAACATTCATCTGCGCATTTAGTGTTGCATGATCTATCAAGCAGCACAGATGAGTTTAGGTCATGGAGGACCAAGTCCTGATACAGTTATTTTATTGGCAGTAGAATGGTAGATTAAGTGTTTAAGGAGAAGATGAGCCGCTGAATTGCTCAGCAGGTCCCCCCTCAGAAGAAGCCTAAGATTATGGCTTGCTGACGTATATGATAGGAGCGCATATAACACAAGATTAAATTAATTGTTATGAATTTAGATGTTCGTATAACCACTGAGGGTTGTAAGCAGCATGTGTGCAATCCTGAGTATGGCCCTATCTTGATGGTTATAAAGACAGGCAAGAGAAAGCATCTGCTTTTCTCCCTGCAGCAGTCTTTCTAGGCTGGGACCGTATAAGTGCCACAGTTTTTCATAACGTTGAGCAAACTGAAAGTTGACAGAAGTGGACACCATGGAGTGGAGGGTGAGGACCCATATTATTCTGATACCACTAGTTTATATCTCTGTAGAGAGGCTTTCAAGAGGTGACATTAAGCAGAAAAGCCTTGTGAGCTGTGCAACATTTCAGCTGAGGCAGAAGCAGTACACATTTTCAGAAATAGGAATGATAACCAGGAGATTAAACAATCAAAGGGGAGAGAGAATATCAGGGACAGGATCTAATGATAAATCCCTTATTCTAAGTCCATGGTCTTCCCTTACCTACTGGCCCATGAACCAGCTGCAATAGGATCTTTAAACTGAGGTGCCTGAATTTGTCCCTGGAGGACAGACCTTACAGCAGCACGGGCAGTATTTCTTGCAGTTGCAAAGTAGTTTGGAGACCTCCCTCCCACTTCCAAAAAGGAATCATATACATTGGTAAGTGGGACCAAAATCAGCCACAGGCTGTCAAAGTTGTATCTGAAGCTACATCCTTTCATGCTCAAAACAGTATCCTGTTTGTACGTGGGAAAAGCATGTGGGTACCTGCTTTTCCACAGACTTTCTGCTTTACTGCATTAATGACATGGGTCAGCGAACCTACAGGTCAGCTCAGCATGTTCATACAACTCTTTGGCCACCCAAGGGCCTTTGTTAGAGCTGAAATAACACGGCTGAATGTAAAAAGATGCAACATAAATGAAACTATGTGTGTGGGGAGTGGGTGGTGAAGATGGGACAAAAGACATTTATCTAAAAATTCTTCTGCAAACAAGATGAAATAACTATTTTTCTACTACAGCTTACCCACCACAGCAGACTCCCAATAACTCCTTGGAGTAATATCAGCAGACATAATGTTCTATACATTATTATTATTACCTTGGCAAAGGTTATGACAGAAAGGATTGGTCCTGGCGTAAGTGCAGGGAAACATTATTCTTTCCCCTTCAAGCAGTGCAGCATTTTTTTTTGTCTGTAGGACAAACCAGCAAGAGCACTGCCACTCCTTAGAAGCCCAGCTCTTGCTTTGGAAAGCTGAGCAGTTCTTACAACATAGTATTTCCCCCCACAAAATTAAAAGAAACCACCCTGAACCGTGAACAAGAAGCTGTCTTGAAAACATGGAGCAAAATAACCTGATGAAAAGTTATTTTGTCTTTAAAGTACTATCCAGGGAGATGAAGAGAAGAATTAGTTCCAGACCATTTAGTAATGAAACTTTTCAAATTAATAGCCAATTGCTTTGGAATAAACCTGCCAGGCTAGGCAAGGTGCTTTTGTAGAAGAGATCACCCCCAGATTTGCCTCCAAGAGTTCCAGGGATGATAGGATTTCAAATGCTTCACACTAAGAAACAGGATGTGTCTTTCTAGGGTCCCTGGGAAACACAGGGAGCCAAGTCTTGCAGCCTGGTCTATAGCCAGGAAGACCCATTTTCACTGCTGACCTCTGGCACAAGCAGACTCTTTGCAAGGCTGCATACTTACACATTATTACAGGCAAAATCAATGTCTTGCATGCAAGAAATGGTGTTGCAATACTGCAGTAGCCAAGTAGCAAATTTCAACATGAGACCATCAAGGGGGACAAGGGTGAGGGTTGTTGTTTTGTTTGATTTTGGTGGTTTTTTTAATAAAACTGAAACAAAAGTGCTTTTACTCTCTTACATCCATTTACTTATAATCAACAAGTCAGTTGTGTCCAAGTGGCCTGCCCAGCAGGGACACTGACTTGCTTGTATCCCAGTGTCTGCCAAGAACTCCTTCCAATTACATGGAGGAAGAGGGATGCTAGCTATTGGGACCTCTTCCTGTGCCCTGGATTCCTCTGAGTTTGGAAAGCGTGTGCAGAGTCTTTGGTCTGCTCTTCTGTATCGGCTGCTACCCTAGCATTTTTACTGAAGTATAGAGCAGGAATAACCAGCTTATGTGTTTTCCTTACTTTCTTGTGTCATTTCTCACTGTATGTGCAAGCTGAGATATTTAAAGCTGGGGGTAATGGCGGAGGAGGGAAGTCCATCCTGTCTTAACTGAATGGAGTGTCTGAAGGATGTGTTTGAAACAAGAGAAGAGATTGTGTTTGCCTTATTGCACATTTCATTCCTGACCCAAATGAGCAGCCTTCAAAGCGTCAGTGCAGTGTTTAGGTTCTCCACTCTCAAACCTTGAAGACTGCCTATAGGTTACCCTGCACAGTGGTGGTTTTACTCTCAAGCCAGCTAGTCACAATGAATAGGCTAACAGTACTTGATTGTTTCCTTTTGGCTACTGGAAAGCCATCAGCAGGAATGATATTCTGTTGTTAACAGAGGCTGGAAATTAACCATTGGATGTTGAGTTTATGACAGGTTCAATCTCTTTAGTTACTAGGTTCTACTAAAGACAAGTTACAGGCACCAGCAAACTGTTCACCAGAGATGGGTGACCATCTGCACCTTACTAGTTTTCATCCATAATTCAAGTATAGAGGAGAAGGAAGAAGCAGAGAAAACAGCAGAGAACAAAAGCAGCCAAGTACTGAAAATCTTTTTTGATAGGATGCCTGAGATATTCAAACTTCCAAATCTTCTCTTTATGTAGTAATTTTTTTCTGCATTCAAGCATTTTTCTCCACTTGAAATATTTCAGAATTATTGCTCATTCCATGTGCAATGCTCAGTTTTAATTTTAAAGTCTAAAGATATGAAATGCCATTATTTTAACTATGTATCGAGATGGATAAGGATATGGTAGGTATGAACCACTGCAACATGTAAGTGAAGAGCCTGTAAACACCATTCTGATCACCTCACCTGTCACATCTGTCTCCAGGATAAGTATCTAATATGCCAAGTCAAAGTGCCTAGAGAAGCTCTCATTACACAAGATCAATATCATAAAACTGTATCAATTAATGTTGTCCAAATTTCACCATAGAAAAATTCAGAAGTATCACAATCATGGTGCTTAAAGGGCAGAGCACAACTAGGTTCTTGAATGGGCAACTGGCATTTGCTAACACATCATGCTGTTGAATGTTTCTACCTTAATTTGAATTATATTTATAGCTGCATATTAGGTATTTACTACAGTGCATCAATAGAAGGACACTACTTCAATACAGGCAAAAGTAAATGATGAGAATCTTACTCTTGTTTTGTCCTACTTAGAATTGGTCACAAAAGCTCAGACATTGATTGGCTGATCAGCAAAGCTGACCTCACATATAACCTCATGTACAGAGGTAAGCAAAATCCTCTGTTTATGGAGAAAACTCACTCATGCTGCCCTATATTTGGAGTGTTTTCCATACCATTATTGCCACAGAAATTTGTTTCATTTCATCTATATTTTATTAAATCCACAATATCTTAGGGAAAATTCAGCTATCCCAGTTAAGATTTTCTCATTTTAACTTGAAACAACTATTCCTTTTATCAACTTAGACTGTTTTGAGGAGCCACCATTGGTCTGTTTATTTAAGGTATAAAAAAGAAATATGTAATACAATTGTTTTTAAGAAAAACAACTTAATGTTTTCTCAGATATTCTATGATTGATGACTCGTGAATAGTAACCTGCCCCTACACTGCTTGGAACAATTCAAGAATCATGAAATGGCATTGGGCATTAGGTCCAAATGTAATTTACATTTTCCAGACATACCAGTAGAGAATTATGGGTTACCAGTTTAGTACACCTGGGTGTTTCTTTCTGTGGTGAAGTGATCCAGCACTGCAGCTGAAACAGAGCAGGTCCTTCCATGCATTAGCTACATATTGATAAGCCTATTGAAAAGGAAAAAAATAGTAAGTTGCTTTTGAGTGATGTTTTTCATCATTGCCTACAGTATCTTTGAATACCAGTTACCCGTGAGAACCAGATTCAGCCTATTTTTCAGCAATCACCTACAGAATCTAAAAAGCCACTTGCACTGTTGAAGTTGCCAGTGACGCATTTTTCAGTACTTGTTACATTTGACTAGAATAATCTCAAACTTTCTTATAGGAATCAATGAAGTATTTAACTTTATTGATCTTCCATAGTTAATAAACACACAAGGAGTACAGTATGTTTTTTTAATCCCAGTTCAACTTTCTAATTTGTCTCAGAAATGCATCCATCTCCTTTAATCCTATAACAGTATCCACCATTCTTACAGACCAGAACACAGAGAAATTGAATCCTAACAACCTGGATCAATGTTAGACTTCTCTGCAAAGCTGGTCACAGGTAACATGGCTTTAATAGCTAAAGGTGTCCCAGCATGGATTCAAATGACAAAAATTACATCCTATGCTCTTCAGTGCTAGGCTGTCCAAGATCCACTACTTACACATTTGATTTCAGTAGTTTCACCATGGTTTGATTAGTCACTGTACTTACACCTGCCCTCCAGTGTAAAGAGGAAAGCAACATCACACAGTGTAAGCACAACAGACATGAATTGTTCCCATTCTTTCATTAGCTTAATTTTTCACCCTGGGCCATTTTCCTGGTCTTGCTTTTCTCTCTCTAATACTTTTGTTACTATAAATATGGCCTGCTTTTTATAAAGGAGGATTATAGAAAGGGATAAGTCCTCACATATTATATAGTCAAAAGTTTGCTTATCAGATCCAGTTTTCTATTTAGTGGGAAATCTCTGGAATTCCTTAGGGCATCTTTGAGCAGAGATAGTAAAGGACACTTAGATATAAAAATCTAATGCCATCATATTACCTAATATTTTTGAGGCTGATTTGTATAATCTACTTTATGGTCATTTTAGAGTAAGTGTGAAAAAGAAACTGAGTCTCCCTATTATTCTTTGCTTTTCTGAAGATGATATAGTAAGTCTACCCATTCTATTCTTTTATAGGAACTCAAGTGACATTCATTGGCTTGATATTTAACCTGCATTATTGTAAAAGTTGGTAGTTGTATGAATTCCCTGAGAAATGAAACATTCTTTTCTTGCTATAGAAATGATCTCATTAGTAAGCAAAGGCCTGGCCAAAGGGGTAAACTCTGCACAGGGAATCACTGGCATCAAGCAAATCCAACTTCCTTGCAACCTCAGTCTCTTAGATCAGAAGACAGAACATACCCTTGTGCCAAAACCTAGCTTTAATCATGCTTCACTCTAGAATAAGCTATGCCTCAGGCTAAAATATATCTGTGTGCAAAGACCCAGCACAAGGTTCACAAGCCACTTACATCTTCAAAGTGACTCAAGAAGAGCCCTGGCCTTGTGGAGTCTCACTATCTGCAGAGAGGAGTATGGTAAGCACTGAAGCATTGAGCACTGTAGCAAAATGACTATCTGAAAGATTTTGATGATTTCCCTTCTCTCTTCCACCATCCCATGAAATTCCCAACATTTTTTTTTTTAATCTCTTTCCCTCTAGCAAACCATTTTGGGACCATTAAAAATTGTGTTGTCACAATAAGATGAGTATTCTATTGAAGAATTCTGTGTAAAAATTGCATTTCTTTATCGCAGCAGTGGGATGCAGCGTGGACTGACTGAACATTTATTGGCAAAAGAGTACTTTCACTTAACTCCCCAGTCATAGATTTTGGCTGGTGTCCTTAGACTTATAGAAGTTGTGCCATTTTACAGGGCAAATAAAAATATTATGGATACATTCCTCTGTTCTCCACCATGCCAAAACTCATTCACTTTTCCCAAAGCAAATCCTCCCAATGTTAGAATTATCTTTTATCTGTATTTTCTCTGTACTTTCTAGCTTACCCTGACTCTCTTTCTTCCTATTCAATTTCCTATGCCCCCAAGCTAACCACTATATGCATTCAACTGCTCACAATGTCTTTTCCTTTTCCCATCTCTCTTACTTATAACTGTTATTCCCCCTGCACTCTGGTCTCACTGCTGATCTCTCCTTCCATCAGCACATCAACTTGTTTCACTCCCTTCATCTTCTGCTACCCCGCCATGCCGGTGTGTGGTCCCCAGACAGAAGATTCTACCCACCACTTATACCTACCAGCCTCAGGTTTCCTTTGTCCTTCTGTAACATACTCTGAAGATGTACATGCAGCACCAAAAAAAAAAAAAAAAAATTCACACACACAATCATAAATGGCCCCATTCCTAGGGAAGACACATTATAAAAGATTGAACAAGGCATGGGGAACATTCAGACTGTTTCAGAAGCCTTCCTACTGGGATCCAGCAGGTGTATCAGTAAGAGAGACTCAAGAGCACATTTTAATCAATGCATATATGGGAAACTGTGTGCAATAACATTAGAAGGTGCCATTAAAATGAGAAAAGAAATAGCCCACTAAACCTGAAGTTTCAAATTTCTTTTGGTTGTTATTCCATTACTTCAAAAGACAAGAAATCGTTTTGGAGACTACAGACCTAGTCAAACATCAGCACCAGTGTAACCAGTTGAACATGAAGATTCATTTGAACTTCAAAAGACTTCGCTGACTTTCAGTCACTGATTACAATTTTCTCTTCTGTAGGAAACACAGTTTACACTTGCAGGTCTCCCCAGAATACAGATGTCCACATTTCTGAGATGCTGATGTCTGATTCATAAAACCGGCAAATGGCCCATTCACTCCTTTGATGTGCAGTTCAATGCCTTATCAGTTTCTGCAGAGACAGCCTCTAATATCAGGTGTGAAAGTGTTAGTCTATCAAAGTATTTAAAGCCATTAAACCCAACTAACTACAACCCTGCATGTTGCTTGCCTACTAGGATGGACTTCCATTGTCCATAGCAGATTTCATTTAGATTTTGATTCTTACCATGTCAGAAGTTATGAAGTGGTCTACACAGACACAGGTTTGAAGTACTTTCAAACAAATTGCACAATTAAAAAAAAAAAAAAAAAAAAAAAAATGTAAACACCAGATAATTACCTAAGTAAGTAAATTTGCCTCATGAGGACCTATAGAGACAGATGTAGCCAGAAAGATGTGAGACCCAGCATTATAGGCTGGAAAAGAAAAGAAAGGACATGCACAGCTGATACTGGTATGCATCACATTTATCAATTCAGTGAGAGGAAAGGAAATAGAAAACAACTAAAGAAAGAAACTAAAGCAGAAAGTACAATGAGATCTTGATTAAATAAACCCGTCTTAAGAAACACATGTTGAATAAGAAATAACTCAGAATCTTTCAGAGTAACTCCCTGAGGCTGACCATGTTGGCTTTACCATGGGTTTGCTGCCAGAGAGAATGAAAAAAGGATGTTGTGGAACTTGGAGGTGCATTGCCTCTTACCTTTCCATTAAGAGCACAAATATTCTTGATACCAGTTCATAGCCACAACTTCCAAGTGCCAGGAGAAAGCACTAAGAGGTTTGCTCTAGTGTAGGTAAGAGAGAAGATACTCTCAACATTTCTACTTATTGTAACCAGCTGTGCCACCCAGTGTGTCACAAAAAAAAGTTACGACACTGGGATCCTAGGACAAGGCCATGCTTGATGGGGCTTTGAGCAGCCTGGTCTAGTGGAAAGAGTCTAGATGATCTTTAAGGTCCTTCCCAACCCAAATCATTCTATGATTCTACAACTCTGTGACATATGTATTGGTCCCTCATTTTCTGCGCAGGCTGTTAGGCCATCCAGTAAAGCTAGGCTGAACAGAGACGGGATTTCAAATGCCCATGTCCTACTTGCTGTGTCTGGTGCCTTGCTCCTGGTGCCAGACTGCAGGACCTCAGATCAGTGCTAAGGTCCTTGGGACCACAGCAAAGTTCAGATCTGGTTTCCTCAGTTACAGAGATTTTCAAAGGGAAATGAAATTTTGAGAGCAACTAAGCATATTCAAAGCCTAACTGACCTCCACTATGGAGATGAGATGCAAAACCTCTAACTTTTGACTCCTTTAAGTGTGAGCCAGAATAAAAAACCACTAACAATAGAAAGATACTAGAGGAAACAATCCTGCATAACGCTGGCTTATTTAACTGAAAGTGGTATCTATTTTGAATCCACTAGGTAGCATGTTACTCCAAACCTTTTATATCTAAGCAGGATTCCTCCATGGCAGGAGACATGCTCCTTTGGAACTAATTGAAAAAGTAGAATGTTTTTTATTTTTGGAAAAGCCCACTTACATTCCTGTAAGCCTTCCTCAAATATCTCAAGAACCCTCAAGATCACTCCAACTGGAGGAACAAAAGGAACATTCAAGGTTTGCAATAATCCTTTTCCTAAAGAGTAGGAGAAAACATCAGATGTGGCTGTGGCTTTCAATACATAATTAATACAAACCACTTGGCAGCATTTGTTTCTGTGAGATCAATTTGATCTGTGGACACAAGAGAGAAGTAAGACATCTGGTCAGACTGATCACAGAGATACCTGCTGAGCCCAATCAAAAGCTAAAATTTTTGCACAGGGACCTGTGAAATGTGGATATAAAGTATAAGAAGCAGTAAATACTTGAAAAAAATGTATTCAGTTACCAGTCTCAAAGACCAATTGTAATGCAAACTACAGCAGCAGGTCAGCAACAAGGCAGACTAATTAGAGATATTAAACCACATAAACAAATCCCTTATCAAATACAGCAGGCACTAAAGGAGATCCTGGGGCATGTACTGTGCCACTGAGTTTTCTACAGGGTTTTTCAACCTAAGAATGCCTAAATGCTTCCCATGGAAACTAGACACCTTGCACAGCAAGACTGATCCTTCTGCCAGGAGACTCTTCACTTAGATCATGAGGACCATGTGGGTATAATTTCTAGACTTATAGGAATGGGATACACACTCACAAAAAGGGTATGGGAAATCTCTGCTTTGGTGCCTCAAAGTCACCAGGACAGAAAATAATCACTCTCACAAAAAAGGGTGCAATTTCAGGCCTGAAATCTATATAGCTCCATTAATCTGCTGGGGGCTAGTCTAAAGAGAATGAGAAACCTGTGACATAGCATGTAACAGCAGCTAGGCAGAACAGTAAAATGGAGCAGATGAGAATGACACACAAAGCTCCTTCATTCAACATTTAAGGTGTTGTTTTTTCATAAAAAAGATGTCCCCATGCCTGCTCAGGACTGTCTTACTCCCAACAATCCTGCAGAGTAATTTGGAGTGGGAACAGGGACTAAATGTGAAAACAGATGCACATAAGTGCTTTATAGAGGCACCAAAATTAAGCAGGTGGTAGGGTTTTGTTTGTTTTTTAAAAAATACCTCACTACCAAAAGCAATAATCAAAACACTCAGCAAGACTTCTCTGTGGTGTTTAGTGTGCATTTGCCACATAAAGACTGTTGAAATACATCAGTTCAGAGTATAAGTTGAGATCATTAACCCTTCACCCTGTGGGAGGACTCCTATTCACTCTTGTACAGTTGATCTTGGATCACAATAAATTACCCTTTCCCTGAGTAGGAGAAACCTACTGCAATCTAATAATGCTAGACCTGAATGGGAGCTTTCACAGCAGTAAAACATGGTTTAATTCAACACTTCACACCATCAGTTTATTTGTCCTAGCTTTCCTAAAAGAAATTACTTTGGGGATGAATTGGTCAATGCAGTATCCTGCTTTGTCAAATAGAATAGGTGATGCCTATACCCATGGAGGAAAAAAAGACTGGCTAAGAAAAGTGGTGGATCACAGAGCCAGGAAGCAGGCATGTAACTTTGCTCCAGGCTGATGCAGAGGCTGCATGAGAAGATAGGAATGCGTAGGGCTCTGCTATCTCAACATGTCCACCCCCACACACACTCTGGGGGAAGCACTGATAGTGCAGTGGTAGGGTATTCTGTTTAGCTCACCAGGTCAGGGTGAACTTCATGAGGGCAGCTAGACTATCTTCTAAGCTGGGGAGATCTGGGCACTCTGCTTTTTGAAAAAACAACTCACAGTGAAATAGGGAGGGAAGAAATTACCCTAAAAACCTAGTACACTAGGACTTGGCCTGCATTTTCCTCTGCTTTATAGAAGGGAGGAAATCCAGGTCAGTCTGGTCAGTCACAGAGCATCTGTTTTGGTCACTGCAACTAAACTTACATCACTGAGGTTATATCCTTGATCATTTAACTGTTGGCCAAGAATAGTCATTTATTTTTATGCAGCTGATGTCCTCCTGCGCTGTCCCTTTTCCCCCATGACAGATTTCTGGGAGAAAGCTTCTCCCTGACACACCATCTTACTCATACAGAACTTCTGTAAACAACATTTACATAATCACCAAATTACCTATTCTTCCCTGATAGACTGAAGTCTTTCTTTAATCAAGTCTGTAGTTCCTCTGTGTTGTCTTCCTTGTTAAGCAGCCCAGACTTCTCTAGAAGTGTCAAGAGCACTGTGACTAATGGTTGGACTTGAGGATCTTCAAGGTCTTTTCCAACCTAGTTGATTTTATGATTCTAATTCATCATTCTACCTTATCAGTCTTTTAAGAATGGCTTCAGAACTCACTTTGAAACATTATTTTCAACCACGAAAGAAAAAGATTAGTGCACAAACCAACTGAAATAAGAAAACTTATTCAGTGCAGAAAGTTCACTCAGCCCAAGAAGTTGCACCCCTTAGCGTATCATCAGCCATACTTTACAGGGTTTTGTTCTCAAAGAATCTTTGTTATTTACGGTTTGCCATGTCCTACCTTGCCAAGCATGAATACACATTTACATAAACACACTGAACAGAGAAGAACTCATCAAGAACAACTGGTAGAGGTTCTTTCTCTGTGAAAGGAAGTATTTTTTTCTACATCTTTCCAAATCCTTCCCAGTCCCATATGTCTTTTTTTTCTACCTCCCATTTTCTGGTTTAGGAAGAATGCCATGTACTTTGATCAACGGTCCAAAATCCCCTTTATAATCTTGGTGTTATTAAGGGCAACCAGACTCTGAATGGAATAAAAATGACAAAAGCATTTGTTTAATTCTTTCTTTCCAAGCTAGTGCAGTTCACTGATACGTTGGCTACATGCAAAAGCTGCTTCATTCAACCATACTGAAGAAAGACAACCCATTCCTTAAGTTGTAATAGTGAAAATGCCCATTTATGTCCGTATCTGTTTCAAGGATTGAGCAAATGCAAAGACTGTAGTGAATTAGGGGTTTAGCTACGCTTACTAATCTGATCCAAGATTTTCAACCAGAGAGTATCTTACAAAAGAATCAGTTGAAGAAAACACTCACTAAACTGATTTCCACAGGTGCCCAACCAGACCATGTTGTAAATTGACAAGTGTCCTACTGAACATATTCAGAGCCATTCAAGTCCCCTAAAATAAATGCCATAGCCCTTAACAGATGTTAGACTATTTGCATTAACTTTTCTATTTTGTAATTATCTATGCAGAAGGATTTTTTTGTATCAGCTGACTAGGACAAGCATTGCTGTGTTATGTAATATATAGAATTACAAATAACACAATTTGTTTACCAAATAAAGCAAGTGGAAGTAAAGGAAGAACATAAAAAACCTACCTGTTTGTTTGTCATATGTACCCATGTGTCATCCCAATTGCTTTATGCTGACATTATTTTCCTTTGTATAAGCAGTAACTCTTAGGAGCATGCATTATCTCCTATACAGAGAGATCCCATAGAGTTTTTGTGGACCTCAACTGGAAAGTTACTACCTAAAGAATACATTTGCGTCTGACTGTGGCATCAAAGGGAAAACACTATGTCTAATTTCCTCCTTTTCTCTCACCATCACTTTCAGGTAAGAATTGATCTTTGGTGTCTTTTCCATATTTGCAGAATGCAAAAGCATGATTTCAGAACCCTGAGGGATTTTCTTGGTGGAAAATCACACTGCACTTTTAGTATGTTTCTACCACCTGCTATAGGAAGCATTGGTATGAAAAGAAAATGTTTCTTTTCCAAGCATACTAGAACTGCACAAATCAATACACTGTATTAAAATCATCAGATTTGTTTCATATCTTTAGCTCACAGTCAGCAGCTAGAAGATGAACAAATGTTGCACTCTCCTCAAGAACAATAGGCAGTGCTTCTTCAAAATACACTGACAGGTTTGTTAAATGTTTAAGAAAGAATTTGATGCATTCAATTGAAATGCATTCCCCTTACTATATTGATGTGTTGCTTGAGGTCGTGAGATTTTTTTCTGTACAAACCTTTAGCAGCCTAGTCTTGCTGTAGAATAGCTTAATTTCTATGATTAAGCCTGCTTGTACCACCCTCTTCTTTGTCCAGGTCTTGAGGATGGCTCATAAAGCTGTTAAAACTCAGAAATAAGGTAAGTCAAATGCAATCTCCTCACTCGCAAACCCACTATGGGAGAGCTATGAGGGGTACATGATACTGCTGCTGGTTTCATTCCCAAGGCCTCTATTAAGGACAGAAAATGGTGTCTTTCAGAGCAGAGGAAATGGATGTCCAGTAAATACATATTGAAAAACAGCATACTGTGGTGGAGGCTGATAGCAGTGAGCACAATAAACATTTCAACAGCAGCAGGATAACAGAAGTATGGGTATACACAGGACTCCTCCTGGACCTCCATAGGCTAACCAAGGAGAGCAAGGGTCTGAAAGATGAATGATGAGTGGCAAACACATACTGGAGAGGACGTTTTAGAGGAGTTGTGAGCGAGTCCACACACTTTTGGTGGCATAGAAAGTCATCTTACACCCTGTAATACTGGATGTACTAGTGTTTTATCAGAAGCTGTGTCAGGGTAAGAATATAGTTGCTCAGCCCCTGGAGCAGCCACAGCAAGATTGTGTCAGGCTTTAATAGCCTTAGTTCTCCTCCTTTCCTCTGGGGAACATCCATTTGGTGCTGGCTATGACTGTCTTCTCCACAGATGACCAACAGCTTGCCTGTGAACACAATCTAGATTTTAAGCAGTGTAACTGTCATGTTGTCAGCAGATACTTGTCCTCATGTGCAATAATGTTCACCACTAGTAATGTCCCCCAGGGCATCAACATGCCTCCAAGGCAGATCTCAAGAGGAGCCTGCATGGCTGAGTCAGTGCTGATTAGGGAGTAGAAACCCTTTGAAGAACCAGCCAAATGACTGGCCTTATCCTCTGAACAGCATTTCCCAAAGTGCATCAAGTTAAGCCTTCGGGATATTTGTACTAAGGCTGGAAGAAGGCCTTTTATCACCTCCAGCTGAGAAGGAGGCATCCCTTCTTCCCAGATCAGCAACGGTTACAATGACCCAGGCACAATCACTTCTAAGGTGGATTACTCTAATTCACTGTCTTCAAGGCTGGAAAGGACATGGAACTCTTGAAACAGTTCCTCTTCCTCCAGAGAAGGCCACGGGGGATGATCATGGGACTGGAGCACCTCCTGTATGAAGGCAGGCTAAGAAAGTTGGGGCTGTTCAGCCTGGAGAAGAGAAGGCTGCGTGGAGACCTCATAGCAGCCTTCCAGCATCTGAAGGG
>JANRGW010047980.1:466-44757 GCA_024733675.1 Psilopsiagon aymara
TGAACTCACTTTTTGTCCAAATTCACAACTGTCACCTGCATTTCAATCAAACTGTCAAATGAATAGAGCTCTCAGGGGGTCACATAAAGGGGAAAATACAGCGGTGCCATTTCTTGGGAAGTAGCTTTTTTTCCCAGGGAAAAAGCAGCCTCGAGGTGTGTTCTCTCCGCTGATCGAATCCGTGTCCAGGTGGAGCAGAACGCAGGCACGATACAGATGATCTCGCCTGTTATGTAAAATGCACTTGAATGACAAACTGTAGTTTTCCATGCAGCCGGTCAGGATATGGGAGGAACTGCAGGGGTGGCTTGGTTGGGGTTTTTTTGTCCTTTCTTTATTTGTTTTGACTGACCATTATGTTTTGAACTGGTTTGGGCCATGCCCACGGTCCCGGTTACATCATGCAGGGGTTGTGTACGAGGTACTTTGTGTCGATAAAAATAAAGCGAGGTGAGGGCCTGTTTCTGGGAGGTGGGAGCAGGGTACTTGGGCTGTGGCATGGTCCCACTGCCGACGGGGTAGCAAACACTTCGGGGGGGGGGCAGTTAGACCGTGTCTCTGCACGTGACTAACCCTCTCCTGTAGTTGTGGATCCAGGGAGCTATTTGGATGTGAGCGTTTTCTCTTCAAACCCTTCTTTTTCCTCTTCAAACCCCTATTTGTCCTTTTTATAGCCTTTGTTTTCATGGAGGAACCTCTGCTGCTCTTCCGCCTGCTTTAGCGTAGTCCCCTTGGATTCTCCCACTGGCACGGGAGCAGTGCGGGTGGTGACGCCGTTCAGTCTGATATTTCTCCTTTAATTGAGAAATCAGCAGCTTTTCAGATCAGGGAAGGGGGAAATGAAGCAGGGGCACCCCAAGGGCTGTAAAGGCAAAGCTGGGCGATCTGCCGGCCCTGGGATGGGATAGGGAGTTGGCTTTTCCTTCCCGAGGTGTCCGCTCTTGGCCACCATCGGAGCTGAGCTATGGGCAGCGTGGTTTTTGGCGCGGGAGGGATGGGTCTGGTAGGGTTGGATCTATTTGTAGCTGCACTGCCAAGGTAGCACGGCTGTGTAAGGCTTAATGGATTGATACGCTGCAGGAGCAGTTAATTGTGAAACTTGGTTGTGATACTGTTCTAGCTGATGGGTAATGATTTAGCAATGAGGATGACTTGTGTTCCCCCGTTGGAGGTGATAAAGCGGCAGATGACCGGGCAGATGTGGCTGTGTTTCTCTTATCCCTCCTCCCGCCTCCTTTTCCTTTTATTATTAGTTTGTTAATGCTGCATTTGAAGCTCATTTGCTCTCCGAGATCATCCGGTAAGCAGAGAACTGGTGACATTCTGACATCACGCGAGTGAGGGGTGAAAGCTGAGCAGTTCTTTGACCAAAGTCACTTCCTTTTGCCCTGTTTATAACTGTGTTTTTGTGAACGCAACTGCCATTATCTAATGAGCCCTCGGAACAAAGCCTGTCTCGGGAGTTTCAGCACTCCACCCTTTTTGTGCTCAGGCAGCAAGTGGTGCGTGTCCTGATGAACCTCAGACGCTTTTCCATGGATGATAAGACTTCTAGTGGAGTCAAGATAAGGCCTGAGGACTTGGTAGGCCCTATCAAGGCAGGGAAAGGGTAAAGCTTGGGGAGGGAGGAGAAGGGGAAGCAGCACCTATTTTAATTTGTGAGCCTTCCCCAGGCCCCCTTTCCGTATGGTTTTTCTTTTCTGGAGCTGTTCTTTGAGAGCTGGTCGGTGACATCTCTGCCCATTCCCACTGCACAGCACCCCCTTTTGCTTATGTAGTTTGGGGGTTTTTCTGGCCTGTGTGGGGAACGGATGGACCGCTTCTCCCTGCGTGGGGATTTAATTGAGCACAACAAAGTGTCTTGTGTGCATCGTTTACTGATCAGCCCAAATCAGAGGCGAGTTCTGCCCTCGTGCCTCTCTCCGGAGCATCCATCAGTTCATTAGGAAGAGCCTCTCGGCGTTTCAGCGCTCAGGATGAGGTGATCCGAGAAGCACCGTTTCCGTTCTTGCGTTTTATAAATACCATGTCCCTGCTCCTGACTTCCAGGAATACAATGTCTGCCCGGACTGAAGCACAGCAAAGGCTTCAGTGTGCCGCTCGCCTTGAGGATCCGTGTAAATCAGAGTTGAGCTGCGCCCTCAAGGATGCAGGGTTAGCGTTTGACTGGCATGAAGGCTTTCTGTTTTGTCTCAGCTGGGCAAGGAGTGGTCACACTCGGATCAACAAGAGTCCTGGTGATGTAGGACTTGAGTAAACATAATTCCATTAAGCCCTGCACGTGTCCTGAGCTCAGAGCCCTCTTTCTGGAAGAGGAGAGCTTGGAGAAGGTCCTGCTGGAGTTCCAAAGCAAGTTACAAAGTAAGAACGTCTTTTCTCCTACCACGAACTGCCAAAGTACTTCTGGGTTCAGAGCGTGAGGTAAACAGCGGATGGGGTATGCTCGGAGCTGGGAAGCCTGGATTCCTTAGGATGGGGTTTTGAGAGCATGGTATCTGAATGTCATGATGGAGCTGTGCTGTTTGTCTCATAGAACAAGGAGAAAGGGTGACCCAATCTCACCTAAAGAGGAAATGGGAGTAGCTGTCAGCCTGCACAGGCCGTGGCTTCATCCATTCCTGAGTCCATCCCTTGCTGCAAAGTTACTCTTTGCAGATTGGGTGAAAGGACCAAAAGCTTAATTGAAATAAACACTTTTATGTCAGGAGCTGCTTTGGGTTTCAGAGACATGAACAGAAGATGGACCTTAAGGATTTCTCAGTTTTGGCTCCACCAAACGTTAGGAGTTCTTTCTCTGAAGTCTTTATAACTTCCTGTTGAGGGCTGCAGCTGCAGGATGTGAAGGGAAGGGTTAGTGTGAAGTTGCCTTACCACCAAGTGAGGAGCAGCAAACCCAGCCCAGGCTGTAATCGCAGCCTGTCAAGGGGATCTGTGATGTGTGGTTGAACATCACCTTCTATTAAACAAGCATCTCTGCTCTGGAGTTCGCATTGTCTTGGTTTTAGTTGCTGCCACGACGGTCTTTGTGCGTTCTCTCTCCTCTGAGACCCAAGGAGCGGTAGAAGCTGAGGTGTGTAGGTAGTTGAGCCCCGGTGTGCTGAGGACTGTGCTATGAGCTTCATTCAAAACAAGGTATTTCAACTCTGCTGGAGACGACCCCACCAGGTCGGGCGGCGAGTGGAGACACTTTGTTCTGCTCCTTTCTCTTACTTCCTCTTGAGGATGTGGCTGGTGAACACAAGGCACAAGAAGACTGTTTGCAGTGACAGTCAATGCCTTGGGTTAAGATAGGCAGTGTTGAGGTGGTGCCATTTATTGAGGCTGGGTGAAAAGTTCTGGTACCAGTCCTGTGCTGTGGAGCAAAGGTTGCTGTGACGGCACCGAGTGAAGGAAAACGTGCCTGTAAAATGGCAAGGCAGCTCTGGTGTGTGCTCCCTGAGTCCCCAGTTCAGGTTTTCATATTTCCTGGGCACCTTGCCCAGATTATGCGAAAGAAAAACAAAATCTCTCTGATACAGGACGGGGGAGACCCGGATTGCACAATAAAGCTCTTTTTTTTTCATCCCCCTGTCTCTGACATGCTGCTGCTCTCTGCAAATGTCCCATTATTGGGGTTTTTTAACCGCATTCCTGTTTATGTGGCTATAAACAGAAACTTTGTTGTGAAGAGTAACTGAGCAGCAATGGGTGTTTTTATCTCATTGCCCAGGTGAAGGCATTCTTGCTTCTAATTATTCAGCTCTCCCGGCTTTTGATGGAGGAGGTGATGGTTAATCTTGCTTTGTGGCTTTTCTTTTCCTTTCTGACATGATATTGATAAAACCATCTCTGTCTCAGATCATGCACTTGAATTGGTTCATTTATAGCCAGTGAGAATTCACAGGCAGAAGAGAAAGTCTCTTCTTGAAGGAGGCCTCATGATGCTCCTTGGAATTGACCGTGTCACCCAGCGGGTGGAAACAACAGCGTTTAGTTGAATCTTGAGGGCTTCTGGTGGGCAGCAAAGGTTGTAAAAGTGGAGCTCTGGTTTGTTCAGTGCATAAGTACCATTCTCTGGGAAGTGTTTAATAGTGAAATCCTTCTCTTTCCCAGAGAGATGAGGTGGGAGTCTGCAGTATTAACGCATGTAGAAGGTACCTGTGCATCTGTTGTGAAAACTTGTGGCTCTTCGGTATGTTCTGAGCCTTTTTTCAGTAATATTAAAAGGACACGTTTTTGATTTGGGAAGCATTTTGAGGGCTCAGGGTGTTAGCTCGTGTGTGGAACGCCTGTGTTTTGAGTGGTGCTGGCTGCTGAGGTTAGAAGCAGAGACTTCAGTTGCAAAATGAAGTGTGTAGGGATTCTGCTCTAGCAAGTTTGGGGTTATTTTTGTGTGTTGTGGGGTTTCTTTTTCATCTGAAAGCTGTTTGTAACCACCCGAACTCAGGAGTTGGCTGCACTCTCCATTTGTGGTGGGGAAGGAGAGGGGAAGTGGGAATTAGTGGAGAGTTCGCTTCCTTCAGGGCAGCTTTGCCTTCGCTTCTGCTGCAACAGCACCTTTGTGCAGATACCCTCCCCAAAACCTGTGTGTTGCGTCGGACGGGAGGTAAAGGAGTCTGTCGGTGGTCCTGTAGTCCTTGCGTCTAGCACAGAGGATACTTGTCCTTTACGTGTGTGTTGCAGTCCTCGTGACCACCCATAGCCTCTTGGGTCTTCATTCCTTGTGCAAGACGTAAGAAAAAGGGGATGTGCTCAGGTGGGTTTGGGCAAGTGCCTCTTGGGAGGGGAGCAGGGGAGGAAGGAGGCCTCACGGCGGCTGTAAAGAGCAGTCCCAATGTGGTTTGGCACGTGATGAAACCCGGCAGTGGGTGCAGGAGTTTGGGTGTAATGTCAGGGGTTTAAACTGCAGTTCAGGGAATATGAAGGTGCCGGGTAGGTGGATGTGCGTGTCGCCAGGCAGGGCGGAGGGATGGAAGGCAGAGGTGATGCAGCTGGTGGGTGCAGGGCTCAGTGGCCTGAGATGGGTGGCCATGGAGGACTCACATTTGCAGGTATGGAGGGCCATTCAGGGGAGAAACAAGTGAGTATTTAGATGGGTGGGCTGAGAAGAGGATCTCCTGTGTTGATCTTCTGTGCCTAGGATCCAGAACTCCCCTGAACTTCTGCGCCTCACTGGAAGCACAAATACCCAGCTTCTCCTGAAGAAACTCTTTGTCAGCAGAGACTGCAGAGAGCAAAACCTTCCCGTGTTCATTTTGGGCTTATTTTGAGAGGTGTTGCACAAACTCACGTGCTTGAAAGCCAGTTCTGCTTTCAATGGCTTGTTGTAAAGTTGGGTTTGAAAAACGGACAGTCTTGAATAAGTCAGCATGCTGAAGGATTGTTTTCAGGGGTGATGTGACCCGATAGCTGCTCTGGGGTATAGTGTGACTGGGCGCCTTCCTCATGCCTCTGTTCACATCCCGTCGTTGCCTCGACCTTGTTCCCACTCTTCCCTCTGCTCTGTGTTTAAAAAGCAGTGGGCGGTTGGATGTTGGTGTAGTTGACGTGGAGCTGTGGGTGAAGCCACGGAGTAGGCTGGTGGCTTCCCTCCCTCAGGTGGCCTCACATGCACTCCTTGGGAAGATGGGTGAGTTACGGTTACCCTGTTTTTACCTGCTCGCTAGAGCCTTTCATCTCTCCTCTGTTAATTAATGCTAACTGCTCCAGCAGTGCTCTAGTTTTAAAGTGAAAATGGAGGAGGTGCTTGTGGATTTTGGGTATTACTCTCAAACATGCTGTAAACGCCATGTTAGCCTTCCAGAACAGCTCCTTTTGGGTGAAGTCCAGTACGAGGTGTGCTGTGGCTGCTGGAGCAGCAGAGAAGTGGTGGCGGTGGAGCTGGAGTGGTAATCCAGGTATTTTAACTCTTGGCTACCAGCAGGAGAAGCTGCTTGGTCATGTCCATGGTAGTTGGAGTGCTGGGAGTTGTAGTTCCTTGGGGGAGAAGCACTGCAAAAAGAAAGCCGTGGGTGCTTGCATCAATCGAATAGTTCTCATGGGTGATGCCGTTTTGGGTGGAACTTGCCAGGATAGTTTGAGTCCCCAAATACTCAGCCTA
Source organism: Psilopsiagon aymara (assembly GCA_024733675.1). NCBI lineage: Eukaryota > Metazoa > Chordata > Aves > Psittaciformes > Psittacidae > Psilopsiagon > Psilopsiagon aymara. The sequence continues at coordinate 6,546 of JANRGW010047980.1, forward strand.
ATTCTTGGGGTTCCCCTCAGTTTTCAGAAGGCTCTGAAAAGCGCCTCAGGCCATGTCCCTGTGAATGGCCTTTGCATTCTTTTCCATGGCCTTTCCTTTTCGTTATTCCTCCTTTCTCTGGTCACCTCAGAAATCCCTTAACCACCTTCTCCCCTTGAATCCCCTCTTAGGAAGAAATGACTGGTAAACGTAGGCTGGCTTTAATAACAACATAAACTTCTAAACAGAGGGAGGGAACATGCCTATAAATGTTCCTTAATGCTTCTTCCAAGAGGTTTGTGGAAGAGGAGAGATCCAGTTCTCTAACACGAGAAGTTGGTGCCGAGTAGCACACAGGCAGTTTCTAAGGACTTAAAAACCCTAAAATACACCCAAGAACTTTTGGAGGTCATCTTTGAGCTACTTGAACAAAGCCTTGCTCTCAGGGGAGGCTTTCCAGGCTTCCCAAGTATTTTAGATGCCATCCCCCCAGCTAAAAGGGAAGCCGAGGAGGGCTGCAGTTGCTTAGGAGGAGGATTTTCTGTTTCAAGTGAGTTTGCTAACCCGGAGGGAAAGGCAGTGTGTGTAAGTTGTGCTTCCGTTTTCTACTTCTGTTAACAGTGACCTGCAGACTAACTCGCAGATACTCTCCAGCCTCGGCGAGCTCCTGCATGGGTGCAGTGCAGCGCACATGCGTTCGTACGGAATCCCTGCGTGCAGTGCCAGGTGTGGGGTTTCATGGGTTCTTTGCTGTAAGGCATTCGCTGAGCTGCTCTGCATACCCTGCGGTGGCACTGGTGCTGAGGAGCCTCCTGGGTCCTCTCTGGGAGACGCACCAGCCTGTTTCTGCAGAACTGAGAGTGCCCGTTAGGAACAGTCATTCAAGCACACGTGTCTCTAGTGAAGGGCTTGGCAGGAGGCTGGAGTGGGGGAAGTCCCTCACGCTGAGGCTTCCTCCCTCCTCTCCCAGGGGTGTCATAGCCACAAGTGGAAAGTTCCCTGCAAGTTCCTTTTTCTCTCTCCTCCCTGAACAGTCATGTTGGGGTTTTGTTTTAGGGACCGAAATGGTGACTCGGAGCAGTTTTCAGTGACAGTTTTTAGGCATGCAGCATCCTTTTTTCGGGAAGGACAAGGTGCAGTTGGTTATAAAATACATACAAGTTCTGTGAAGAGGGGGCTTCTGAGGTCTGGACCACCTCTGTTATACCTCTTCTGGAGCAATAGCTCCCACTAGTAGTTTTAATCAGTTCCTCTGTGAGTGTATCCTTTCTTCACTGTCTTCTTCCTCTGTGGCACCTAACTGAGCTTGGCAAGAGAGCTGGTTGGCAAGACCAATTGTAGAGGAATGTGTGTACTCTTTGGAAGCCAAAGAGAGCACCTAACCTTGAGCTCCTCTTGTGGTCTTCCCTTTGAGGGGAAGCCCTAATGTCCTTCCCTGGTCCCTGGTGAGGGGAAGCCCCTTGGTCTGATGACCCTGAGTGATGCTGGAAAGTATGGCTGTGAAACAGTGCTCATTTTGGACGTATTGAAACTTCATCCTGTCCTCATTTTAACATAAAGTGGTGTATTCATGTGGTTATTGGGGTGCGTTGACGGCTACAACAAGCTTAGGCATAGGTATGTGAAATGAGAAGATTGGCGTATCAGGCAAGAGATCAGGGTAACTTTTTGTGTTAAGTTGCCATTGGAACAGCTCATGCAGGTGCTGGATAACTTCAGCAGCAAAAGGCAGAAAGTGACTTGTGCTGGTAGCACAGCCTGTGCTGTGGGCTGTGTGAACGCACTTAAACAAAAAGTGCCTCTGCCTTTTCATGTCATTTACCTACTTTCTTTACCACTAAATGACCAGAGAAAGGTGGGTGGGAAGTGGTTGCCCTGTAGATGAATGAAAGGTCATCGGTTGCCTCTCTTGTTTGATGGAGTTGAGTTAACCCGTGGCTTTGCCAGTACAGTCAGAGTGTAGATCTGCTCTGTCACGGTGTGTGTGTGGGTTAATCTTTATCCATGCTCTTGAAAGAGAAATGGGAATTGCTAACATTGGAAATCACCTGGCTTGTTCCGAAATGTACTTCTGGGAAAGCAGGTTTCACATACACCAGGGAAACGGCTCTCTTCAAGTTCAAGGCTTTCGGGGGAGCAGTGGGGTTTTTTAGCCACTGGGAGTTTAAGCATATGGAGATTTGTTCCTCTCAAGCGCTGTCTCTGTTACATGATATAGTTCTAATTTCTCATTTTTAACACACCTGAGCTGGCAGTAGAGGCAGTGAGAACTGTTTCATAGCCATAGCTCAAGGATCTCAGAGATGAAGTTAATGAGCTGCTGGCATTGAGGAGCAGATGTAACCAGGGCCAGACCTTTCATGAAGGCTGGGAGGCTGCTGCTGTGCTGGGTGGGTGGGCTGAAGGATGAGGGCAGTAGCCAGAGGCAGGCACTGGCTTTGGGAGATCCTGAGGACCAGCTCATGTGTTGCTCCTGTTTTCAGCTGCCTGGTGCTTAGGTGGCTCTGCTGCGCCCAGCGATCACAAAGGGAGGGTGCTGTGCTGAGCATGGCTTTACCAAGAGTGTGGAGTTGCTGCGCCTTGTTGCGGTTGTCAGTCTTGTTTGTTTTATTTTCTGAGAGTGCGGTGCCTAACCAAGGTTCTCTTCCCTTCCCTTGTGTAGGCTGCCCTCGGGAGAGGCAGTGGGAGACAGTGGAGCTGGCCTCGGCACCGGGAGAGGCTGGACTTCCCGTCTCTCTGTGCTGAATGGCTGCGATGGCGCCCGCTCTCACTGACGCAGCAGCTGAAGCTCACCACATCCGATTCAAGCTGGCTCCCCCGTCCTCCACCTTGTCGCCTGGCAGTGTAGAGAGCAACGGCAACGCCAACAACATCCTCCTGGCTGCCAACGGCACCAAAAGGAAAGCCATTGCTCCGGAGGATCCCAGTCTAGATTTCCGAAACACCCCTACCAAGGACGAGCTGGGCAAGCTGCAGCCGCTGGTGGCCTCTTATCTCTGCTCGGATGTAACATCTGTTCCTTCAAAAGAGCCTCTGAAGCTGCAAGGAGTCTTCAACAAGCAGACAGTCCTTAAATCTCACTCTCTCTTATCTCAGTCCTTCTTAAAAACAAGTGACCTGTTGGGGAGGCAACCAGTGTTGGAATTCACTTTGGAGAATCTCAAAACAATGAGTACTAATAGCCAGCCACCTCTCCCGCAAGCGCCTGTCAATGGCTTGGCCAAGAAATTGGCCAAAAGTACCAATTCAGACCACGAAAACTCTAGTTCTTTGAATGGTGGGAAGTGTGCTCCTCCTTCTGCTGCCCTCCCGGGTGCTGACTATAACGCAGGAGGTTCTGAATTGGGGGACTTGAAGGCCGGGTTGACCAATTGCACTCTTCCACATAGAAGCCTTGATGCAGAGCACACGACTCCATTTAGCAATAATAGCACTGCAAACAAATCTTCCCTCAATTCCACGGAGCATCAGTGGTTGCTCGAGGGTGGCAGTGGAGAGACGAGGTTGCCTGGGGTTGCTGGTCACTCTGACTTTGGGAGCATGAAGTTGGAGGAGCAGAAGCCGTCTGCGTTGGCCGCTCACCACAGTGCTCTCGACTCGGAGATGAGGACGAGGGCATTGCTGCGGCGGCAAGCAGACATCGAGAGCCGTGCCCGCAGGCTGCAGAAGCGCTTGCAGGTCGTGCAGGCGAAGCAGGTCGAGAGACACATCCAGCAGCAGTTGGGTGGCTTCTTGGAGAAAACTCTGAGCAAGCTCCCCGCTTTGGACCCCCTGAGGCATCGGAGCCAGCTGATGTTGACCAGAAAAGCAGAAGCAGCCTTGAGGAAGGCTGCGAGCGAGACAGTTACTTCTGAAGGCCTCAGCAGCTTCTTGAAGAGCGATTCAATATCGGAAGAACTGGAGCGATTCACGGCCAGTGGGATGGCCAACTTGAGATCCAGTGAGCAAGCATTTGACTCGGATGTCACTGAGAGCAGCTCGGGAGGAGAGTCTGACGTTGAGGAAGAGGAACTGACCAAAGCAGACCCAGAACAACCCCACGTACCACTGTAAGTAGCAGTCATGCCTTGCTTTCCTCTGGTGGGGGGAGAGCGGGGTGAAAGGTGGCAGATGGCAGACCTGGGGTTTATAGGAACACTTTTGTTTTGATGGGCTTAGCTCGAAGTGGTGGTTAAAACTAGAGTGGTGTGATTGGCAGCACGCTCCCTGGTTGGGGCAGCACATACAGTGTTGAAGCTGGAGTTCTTCATGCATAGGTATTGGCGTTCTTGTGGAGCAGCACGTCCTGGGACTCCTGGCTGTGGAGTGGTGCAGGCATGCTGCAGATACAAACTGGAAATGCTGCAGATGGTTCTCTCAATGCTGTGTTGGACCTGAAATGAAATGTTTGCCTTTTTACAGTGAGGATCTTTGTTGTAAACCAGTTGTGGGAAGTAAGGCCGGTCCGAATCCTTGTAGCTGACCCCATAGTCATGACTGGGGAATTCTGTTTTGTTGTTAATGAGCTGCCTGGAAGGATCTGGTCCGAGCACCAGTGGAAGTGTGAAATGCATTCTCTTCTTGAATGCGGGAAATGATTGTTGGGAATTTTCTTCTTGTCTTGAGTTGCATTAACTGATGACAACAGCCTCATAATTATGTCATTAACTAGATGCTGTTTGCATAAGTATTGGGTATTTGTGTGTGGAGGAGGAAGATCCTTGTCAAGGCAAAAGGTCTTGAGATGGGCCAAGGAAGAAGGGAAACTTCTTCCAAACCCGAGTATTTTCTCTAGGGGTGTACATGGCAGTGTTTTGCACAAATCTCTTAAAAGGCCATGTTCTGTGTGTAGTCTGTGTCAGATCTTGCTTGCATCAGTAGATGAGCCCTTCCACCCTGATGGACCTATTGAATTTAAACCTCAGTCAGTGAAGTCTAGCTATGGTTGACAAAAAGCTGCCTGCAGTGGTCACAGGGGTCCTGTTTGGAACAGGGACAGCTTTCCAGTCACGTCTGGGAATATCACCAGGCCTTTGGTATGCCTGCGCTGTTCTGGGTCTGTTTGGAGCTCTGGAGGAAGAACTGGATGTATTTTGATGCCTGTTTTCCAAAGGAATGTTAAAGGCTTATCAAGTGCTGTGCCTCACAAATTATACTGAACTGGGTAGGTGGAAGTGAGCAGAGTGGGTGTTCGGTAACTTCAGCATCCTCCAAGCCCACACTCGTGTACACGAGCGCTGATAAACAGATGTTGGAGCTCTTGAATAGCAAATTCCAGCTAAATGTTACATGGTGTTTTGGGATGTCAGCATAGGATGAATTTCTGTATGTGAAGTCTTAAACATGGCACGAGCTCAGCTGTCTCCCAGTGTGAAGCTAGTAGCTGAGCACGTGATCCCTGCTGGCTGGACATAAAGGAGTTCTTGTGCTGTTGGAAGAGACTCTCGTAACTTTAGTCCCAGTTTACACTATCCACAACCTTACTGCTGGGATTAGGAGTAAAATTGCATTTCTAAGTATTGTAATAGTTATTAGAGGAGACATTTGATTCAGATCCCGTCCGAACTCATCTTGCATTTCCTATGTTGTGGGTTTCAGGCGCTCACGTGTTGTCTAGCAAAGTGAAATTTCTTTGCCACTCATCTTAATCCCAGGAGGAAGTGTGGTATTCGGAGACGTGATGCATGAAATTCTTTGCTGCCTTTCCTGCCCTTTGTGTTAGTCATGCCTTTACATTCCCCAGCCTCTTCAACAGCCAAAGGTTTTAAAGCTCATAAAAAGCAGGATTCTTCTATTGTCTGGAAGGCCAGAAGCTGCTGTGTATCCACGCTGGCATCTAGGCCAGGCCCACCAAACCTTGTTTAAAGCTTATGCCTGTGGGTATTTAGTGATTACCCTTTCCAGCATTGACTGTCCTGCTTGCGCGAGTGCTTTGACATTGGGTCTCATGAGCTCTGGCATTGCTGAAGTTGAGGCCGAACGTGCATTTGTGCTTGTTAGTGCAAGTCCTGAAGTCAGCCTGAAGAGCTGGGACAACATCTGAGTGCATCTAAGTATCATTCTGTCCAAAATCGTGCTAAGAGACAGGAAGGGGAAGAGCTGACTCTTCCACTGGGGAGCTGCCTTGGGCCAGCTTATTGTACAGAGCCATTGTCTGACATCGATACGAGCGTGGAACAGGGAAGGCTTTTTGCAGGGCTGCTCAAGTGTGGATGGGGTTTTGGAATTTGTTTATTAGAAGGGAGACTTTTCCCCTGATTGTTGTAATTTTGTGAGTGAGATGGAATATCTTTAATGGGTGTAAAAGCTTCTGTGTCATCCCTCAGTCACCATCTCTTAACTGGGTGTTGCTCCTGGGTGCCCCTGCCTTTCCCTGGGGAACTGCTTGCTGCTTCCAGATCTTTAGTGAGGGTTCTGCCACAGAAAGTGTGTCTTGTCACTTGCCTGCAGTAAGCAGCCACATCACTGCGAGCCTCTGGGATTCAGGTAGAAACATGCAGAAGAAACAAAGATGTGTTTACATCATACACAGATAAGAGCTGACCTTTGAGATTTTCTGGCATGGTGGCATTCTCCAATCAGTATCTGGTCAAGGACAGGCTTGGAAGCATTTGTGCTGCTCTGGCCCAGCTGATCTTGGGTATGGAGCAGCATCTCCCCCAGGAATTGTGGTTTTGCTGTAGTGGTAGGGATCTACCAGACCTTGGCAGGTGGACCTGCTGCCCGGGAAGGCGCTGTCATTCAGATGCTTACCCAGGCTGTCAGGTCCTGCATAAACAGAGCAGGGAGGTACTGGTCACGCCTGGGATGGGGAGCCCTGCCAGCTGTAGGCTGGGTTTAACGAGGTGCTCTTGGTTCCCATGCAGCCCATGGGGAAGGCAAACGTGTGTGGTTCAGGAGGCATTCCTGGGTCAGGGACCGTCGTGGTGCGTTTCCTTTGCTTGCAGGTGAATAACACAGCTCCTGGCTCCACGGCAGAGATGTGCTTACGTGTCGCTTTGAGAGCGTGTGCGGTGGCAGAATGAGGATCAAGGGGAGCTTTGCCTCTGCTTGGTGGTGACGAAGGCAGGTTGGAGCCTCCCCTGTGGGGAGCTGAGCTGCCTTGCCTGGGTGTGACTGTAGGCAGCAGCCATCTGCAGCGGTGAAACCTGCGCTGCTTTGCAGGGCCCCACTGCTGCTGTCAGCGTGGCAGGAGCAGGACCTGCTGTTTGAGAAGGGTGATGCTGGGGGCACGACCTGTCCTGCCTGGGCTCTGGCCTGCGTGCCCAAGTGGTGGTTTAGTAACCAGAGTTCTGGTACTAATATGTGTAAATAGGAAATATGTCGTGTGTATCTTTATAGTGGGTGCTTTTCCCAGAGTGGTGGGTTTGTTTGCTTGTCCTGCATTGGGCTGTAGCCTTGTTCCATCAGGGTTTGTCCATTATTTTTGGCTGATTAATTACCTGTGTTGAGCAGGAAGGTACTCATCAGCTGGTAAGTGGCATGTGGTTTAGTCCCTGCAATTCCCAACCTCAGACTGTGTCCCATGCAAAAAACTTCTGAAGAGGGAGTGAAAATGAGTATTTAATTGCAGTTTGTCTCCCAGTTCAGGTTTCTTACCTGGAAAGTCATTTTGATGGCATTTACATCAAGCAAGAGGGAACTGGAGTTCCTAGTACCTAACTTCATACACCACCCTTGGCAAGGGTCAGGCAGTCCCTGCACTGTTGAGTTGTTGGGATGCCGATGGCCATGATGCTTAAATATGCTTTAATTATCCCATTTACTGGTGGGAAATCCAAGCGCCTTCTGCGCTTTGGTGTTGCAGTGAATCACTTCAGAGCCTCGGAGCCCTTGCGTTGACTCCTCCCTGTGCTGTGTCCCATTGTGCTGCCTGCATTTTAGAATTGCTGGACTTGGAGGAAGATTTCTCACCAAGAAGTGCTTATGGCATGGCTGATTTCGAAGTCCTGTGTTGGAGAGGGGTGCGTGCGGCTCTTGAATTGGTGGCTGTTCGAGGGTTGGTTGCAGTTGGTGCATCAGTTGACTGAGGAATAGGATTGGGAGACTCTGATTTTTCTCCCTTGATGCTATTTCTCAGGCAAGGGCATAAGGAAGCCTCATCTCAAGGGCTGTTAAATAGCATTTTCTAATCTGGGACTGTAGTTCAGATGGCAAATCCCACGCTGTGAGGACTGAGGAAGCTTTTCCTGCTTCGCTAACTCTTGATTTATGCAAAGCAGTCCTGAAAGGTGGCTCTGCCCTTTCTGACCTTTTCAGTCACCTGCTTGGCTTTTTGAGGTGTTCTTCCTGTTGACTTCTTGCTGTGCTCATAGGTCCCGACAACAGCGCAGTACTTAAGCTTTTGGTTTCCAGCTCGCATGTGTCCTCCCTGGTACTGCTTGTAATCCGTGTGCATCTCAGCAGCAATGTTAGTCAAGAGATGTCCCTCAAGCATCATTTAGCTGGGAGGAGAGAAAGAGAGCAAATCCTGAACATGTTCTCGCTTTGCATTTGAAAGCAGAATAGCAGAGAGCAGCTCCTTGTTCAGAAATGCTTAATCAGGTATCCAAAGTAGGGCACTCTGCAAGTCTCTCCTGCTTTTAAGAAAAAAGGGCAAATGAGAACAGTGGTTAAGAAAGATCTGAAGGAAAATGAATCTGTTATTTCTCCAAGACACATTGGTCATTGTGCACCTTTATGGGTACAGTGGATGTCTCGTGAGTGGTTGGTTTTGATTTGAGCCTTGATCCTTGCCCAGACCATACTGGAGTAGGGAGGGGAGGTTGGTGCAGGCGCTGCCATCCGCAGAACTTAAGGCGGTGGTGTTGGCTTCCATCCTAGAGGGAGTTTGATGTGTTGAATTTGTCTTTCCAGGAGCCACAGTTGTTTCAGGTGGAGCAGAAGGGACCCAGCACTTGGTGTTGGGTCCCTGTGTAAAGAGTAATGGTGGAGTTGAGTGCAGGGAAGCAACGAATTTGGTGTGGGGGGTGTTGAATGCAGGCAAAGCATCTTTCTGCTGCTTTTTCTCAGATGCTTTTAGTGCTCTGCAGAGGTTTGGGTTGTTCTGTTCAGGGTTGGATCTCTTCCGCCTGTTTCTTGGGCTGCTGTATGGAAGATAATGCAGAGGGCTGGAAATGATTTGGTGCAATAAACGGCACTTTGTCTCTATAGCCTGTACCCAGTGGGGCAGTGAGTAAGAATGGGCTGTAGCTCAGGGTTTTTAGGACTTGTGGGTGACTTTTTAGGTAGAGTGGCATAAACATTTGCTTTACTTCCCATTGGAAAAAGCCTGTCACAGCATCTGAAGCAGCAGGAAAAAGTGTGTGTGAAGTTTATGACTGAAGCAGCGTTGAAACCCCAGTGTGGTGACTGTCCTGCTCCCCTGGAGTGTGGAACTGGAGTGTGAGCAGGAGAAAGGGGCCCTCTTTGGAGCTGATCTGGAGCAGTGCAGTCTGATAACACCTGTAGGGGGTGGGGAGAAGACTTGCGTCTTACTCCAGGAGCATCTGTAGTCAGCTCCAGCTCAGAGCTGTGTAATACCAGTGCAAGACAAAAAATGCCTCTCTGGCTACAGTTAAACCCGAGGGGATGGCAGACGTGGGCTCCTTCAGGAGCCTGTAAAGGTGCAGTGCTCAGTGTGTTCTCCTCGTGAAGGGTTTTGGGTTTCACTCTGCAGTAATCCGGCTTTCCCCGCTTTGTTCTCTCCTCCCGCAGCTCCGATGTGCTCAGCGGCAGCGCTGCACCAGGCTCCCAGCTTTGGGGAGGTGTTTCCGTGCCCAAACGGGCACTCCCCGGCAGATTTTTCCAGGGGGTGTGTTTTGGGCACTCCCTGGATGTGGTGCAGAGCTCTGCGAGTGTCTCCTTTGGAAGGCTCGGGGAGCTGGAGGGCTCTGCCGGGCCAGCCTCAGCTCACGCACGTGGGGTAGGAGAGAGCTTAGAACTCTGATCTCCTCGTGCCTCTGCGTTTGCACGCTTGCTGCTGTCCTTGTCCTTGCTGTAATGCAATGGTTTGCTTCAGTACCACCCAGCTCCTTCCCCTCCCTACCTCTGTGCCGAGATTACTTTCCGGAATGCCTGCTCCAGCGTTGACCTCGGACTGAGCAAGCTCTTTATGGGAAGGGTACCTGTCACGGGCACGCCGGCGTAAGGATTTACTCATGGTGCCTTCTGGAACGTGCTCATTCATTGAACCGCATTGTGTCAGCAGCGGGAGGATCATACTTTGGTGGAAGAGGGTGTCTGAAGGGGACAGAGAGACGGTCCAAGGGCTGCAGCAGCTCTGCTCTGGAGCCAGGCTGAGAGCTGGGCTGGGGCAGCCTGGAGAAGAGAAGGCTCCTGAAGGGAGACCTCAGAGCAGCTCCAGTGCCTGAAGGGGCTGCAGGAAACCTGGAGAGGTGGGGGCTGGAACTGGATGAGTTTTAAGGTCCCCTCCAACCCAAACCATTCTGTGGTTCTGATCTGCCAAGACCATAGAATCGCTGGGTTTGTTCTGAGGGTGAGTGTCTGATAGTTCTTGCTGGAGGTTGGCTGTTCTGAAGGTGGCTCTGCTGTTGCCTGCCCTTCCTCAAGAGCCAGCCGTCAGCTCTGTGCCAGACCCCCTTGTTCCAGTGGTGGTCCGTGCCGGCTGTTGTGCCCGAGCAGGGGGGTCATCCTGGTGGTGTGTTTCAAGCTCTTCTGTTAGTTGTGAGCTGTCGGGGTAGTGAAGGTGAAGCAGTTGGCAGATGGCCGTTTTCTCCCTGGTTCTCATGTGCAACCATGATGCCTTAACTGCAAAGTGAGGTGTTCCTGTGGTAGTGGTGGCAGAGAGCGGCTGGCACATCTCGTGATGCTTCGGCTTCTGAAGCAGCATGGTTTGTGCTGCCTTATGGATGAGCCTAAACATGCTCTTTCCAGAAGTGTTTAATTCTTCAAGGTACTTAGCCCATTTTAAAGGGTTATAGCATCTCTTACTTGGTTATATTCTTCTGTATAAGGGTTATATTCGTATGTTAAATATATGCATCCTTACTGTGTAAAATACATCATTTGAGTTGTCTCTGATGTATGTAGAACAGTCAGGGGAGTGAGACTAAGGTAGTTTTTGATGCGGATCTGATTGCAGTTTCAGGTGTCTTTTTGCAGTACCATAAGCACTGAGGATGTCATAGTTCTGAGTGTTGTTTTGCTTCTTTAAGTGCCTCCTGACGGGCTGGATTTGTGCAAAGGGGCTTGGTTTGGCTGCTTGTTTCATACAGTACTTGGTAACTTAAGGCAAAAGCCCCATAAAATACATCCCCCATACTGGTGACTTGGGGTTTTTGTATTAGGCTCACACCATTTGGTCATCCATCAGGTTACCAAAAGAGGGGGATGAGGAGGATATGACTACTCCTGCTGCAGCAGAGCTGTAGGCTTTCCTATTGGTGACATTTTAGCAGTTTCCATAGTAACACGTAAGGATGTTGTAAGAAATGTTGCAGGGGTTTTATTTGTGTAAGGGAGGACTTTAAAATATTGATGGGAGGCAATGTGACTTGGAGGGCAGGCTAATTGTGTTCTCTGTTTGGAGCAGAGAAATTAGTGCCTGGTGTAGAGGGAGGGGATTTGAGGCATTGTCCAGAGCAAGCAACTGGTTGTGGGTTGAACTTGCCTTGGCCAGAGAGCTTCAGTCATCTTGGGAGTGTTTGCCATGAAGTGTTTCCTCCCTGATACTACAGGTAAACTTGGGAATTATCCTGCTGTCACTTACTCTTCAGGAGCAGGTGAAATAGATCCCAGAAGTACTTCTTATTGCAGCCTGTGTGCAGATAGAGTTCACCTTCCTCTGGGATACTCAGTGAAGTGCTTGGACCGCCTGTTTGTCTTTAGGGGGGTCTCTATAAGCTTAGTTGTGTTGAAAATTGGATGTCTCCCTGTAGAAGCCTTGATAGCAGAGCAGCTCATGGCTTCAGGGGCAGTCTGCATTCAGTGAATTCCCTGGTGGCTTCTATTTAATGGCCAGCATTGAGCTCTCAGTGTTACAGGGTGGCGACGTTACACTGCGTTATCACGCCTAATCCACTCTTGAGTACGAAGCAAAGGGGGGTTCATATAGATGCATAGGCAGAAATCACTAAAAAATAGTTTCTGGTAGAACGCGGGTTTAGAGAGGGATGTTTGTGTGCATGCAATAGTTAAGTGTGTGTAAGTATGAGATGTGGGTCAGCAGCCATGCTGTGGCCTTGTATTGCCAGCCAGTTAGGAGAGCAGAGGCGGTGGAGGACAGTGACAAAGGCCCTATGATTTAGCTGACTTTGCAGTTAAATCCCATGTAGGAACCCAGCAGGGAATTCCTTAAGTCACTGCCTGACCGGCTCAGTTCTGTGTATCTTATCTGTGGTTTTCTGTTATCAAGTCAGATACTTGATCTTTCTATTAAGTTTGATAGAAAGTTGTTCTATCCCTGCCCTGTCAGTTTGTCACAGGGAAGCTGCCATGGTCCTAGTGATGGTCAGTGCCGTCTGGATGCTGCCCGGAGGTTGCACATGGTTCCTCAATGGGCTGTGCATGGCCCTTTCGCATTTTAATGTGTCATAATTGCAAAGGCTGAGCCCAATGACAGCCACTTCTGCCCTGCCCTTGTTCCTTCTGCCCATTTAGCTCTTGAGAGGACACCTTTGAAGGCAGCAGCATGCAGCCATGGTTCATTCCTGGGCCTCTGGGTGCTTCAGGATCACTGTTCCTTCTCTGTTCCCTCTGTGCCTGCAGGCACTGAGCGAGCATCACTTGTAGAGTGAAGCAGTGATTGAGCAGCTTCACTCACAGGGGCTGTGCGTGGCTGTGGAAGTTGATTCTCACTGTGTTATACCAAGTAAACATTGCATAGCAGGAAGAGTTGGCAAATAATCTGTGCACCCAGTGCTCTGGGGTTCATTTTTTATCAGAAGTGAACCCAAACCAGTCCGTGATTTTGTGACTTTGTGGGGCTTTGTCAGCTTCTGCCAAAACTGAGCTCCCATGGCCCCAGGCTCTGGACTGCGTGGTTTGGTGGGAAGAGGTAATGTCTCTCCTTGTTCCTAGTGGTGCTTTTCTCTGATGGAATCTCATATCCCAGAGGCCAGAGGGAGACTGTTTCTGCTGAGCAGCCATTCCTGTTCCTAGGCTGGGACAGAAGCATGAATAAAAGTTGCAGCCACTAAATCTGCCTATTTTTGTGTGAATTGGATCCCTTTTCCATGTGACTTCTGCTATTCCAGTGCTGGCTATTGGGAAAAGAAAGAGACAATCAGCCTTCTGTGGATGTGCATTTTGAATGCAGAACGCTTGCAGGACTCCTGCTCCATGTATGCAACATTCTGTGGTATTGGCTTTTCACTGTCTCAGCCTAAAACAGGAGAAGTCTTCTCTCCCTGCTCCTGTTGTCTGACTCTCCTGCCATTTGTAGAGATTCCTGAAAGTCAAAGGGAAGATACTGAGGCAGCAGCAAAGAATTAGAAGCAGCAACTGCATTAGTAAGTCTTTCAAGGCATTAACCACTTCTTCTATGGCAAGGTGGATTAAATTGATTAATTCTCAAGTATTTTCCATCCTAATCTACACACCTGAGTGTCATCCATCACTTCTCTGAGGTTTGTTGCTCACATCCTGGTCAAAGCCTCAGTGTTCAAATGAAATCAATCTGTTGGAGTAGTGGCCAGTCAAAGAAAATCCTTCAATGTGATGATTCACATTGTGCCTAAAGAGAGCTTTCCATATTCAGCCCTTGCTCACTCCCCACCACCTCTGGAAACGGGCCAGAAGCCCAAACCAACTCTTAGTTATTTAAACCTACGTCTAATGCGTGATACTTGTAGAAAAATCTTCCTGACTGCTTTGATTGTCACTGTCCTGGGTATTAGATCTTTAACCTGGTTGATGAAGTGTGGAACTTTGCTGGTTGGGTTTCTTTCACCTCTTTTGAGAGCATGAGCTGTTCTTTGCATTCCTCCTCAGAGCCTGAAATGACATCTGGCTCCAGCTACAGCCGTTCTGGGCTTGTTCACTCTTTTGTGTGCATCTCGGGCTTGTCGTTGATCCCCTACTGCCCCTCCTCTTGCTCCTGCATCACCTCTTCTCTTGGTTTTGCCTCCAAATCTCTTTTAATGTAAGGAGTTCCAGTTATTTCTGAGCCAGTTCTCCTCTGTGCAGGCTATTCAGTAGTGTTTATTTTCAAAATAGTAGGGAAAGCTTTCCTAACCCATCCTAGTTGTCATGGCACAGATCCCCCTGTTCCCCCCGCTTTGCTTTGCAGTGCTTTTGTTGTGTTAACCTCATGAAACCAAATGCCTCTCCAGGCTGGGTACAGGTAAGCCCTAATCAGATTAGCCACTCTGCAAATTGAGGTGCTTATTTGTCTTGTCTTCTTACGCTGTTTTCTTGTGCACTGAATCTGTGTGCTAGGACATGGCATTCTTCTGTGGGAAATTAAGCAAGTGATTTGCTTAAGCCTTTTGGTGGCTTTATGAAGAGGCAGTGAAAATCATCAACTGTGCTCACTTGAAGTCTCTATGTGCATATGAATTTTTGCCCTGTATGTATATGAATTTCTTTTCCCTTTGCTCTTTCCCTCTCCCCCGTGGGCAGATAGCTGCATGTTTGCCATCTCCTTTGGAATTGCTTCTGGAGAGCTGCTTCTGGATCATGTCTTGGTCAGAGGTTGGGGTGCACAGGAACTCTTTGTCTTGCACCCACTTTCCTCCTTGTTCCTTCCTTCTCCCATCCTTCCCACAACTTAAAAAGTTCCACGTTTCTCAGTGATGGAACTTCAAGAGAAGATAAGGTCCATAGAAAACATCATGGATTTTTTTCCCTGTTGTCCCATCTGTGAAGTCTTTGGTTGTAAATTCCCAGCAGCATCGTTGTGGTGCTTGGAGCAGGCAATGGCTGCAGGACTTCAGTATGGGAGGGTAAACTCCACAGCCTCTCGTAGCAGTAAGGAAGAGGTCCCTGCTGATGGGAGTCTGGCTGCAGCTGAGTGTTCCGTGCTGAATCTGCCATAGGAATCTGCTCTTTATTTTGCCCTGATGTGGCATTCCTCAAAATTGCTTTTGCTTTCGTCTAGTTCCTTGTCTGCTTGTTAACAGCCATCTGCATCCAGAGGACATGGCTACTTTAAATGTTTGCCTTTATAAAATTGAACGTCCACCCCCACCTTTGGATGCTTTCTGGTAGGATTTGGGGATTTTCTTTCCCTCTCTCTGGTGCAGGTGTTTGAATTTCTCAACTGGAAAATAACCTCCTGCTCTGGAAAAATACTTGTTTTCACTTGAATTCATTAGGCCTGGGAGAAAACTGGCACCTTCCTTTGAGTTTGAGAGATGGAAAACCAGGTTTCCAAGAATACATATCCACTGAAGCCATCTCTTCCCCCACTCTCCTTTTACCTCCCTCTGGTCCTATAGAGATTTACTGGAGTTGGATGCGCGTTGCCTGGTGCGCAGGGACTTGGCTCAGATGAGGAATACTGGGATGTGCGCCTGTCCTTGCTGCCCTTGAGAACTGCTGACCTGGTGCACACGGGAGTATTAATTGAAGTAATGGAGCTCTCCTGTGCCTCTCTTCATTTCTGAGAGTACTTGTCCAAAAGCATCTCGCTTTATTTATTGAGCTGATGCTTGGTGAGATAAAGTTGGTTCTGAGAATTTGTGATTATCTGCTTAACTGTGGCTTATGCCGTGGGCTCTTACAGTGCAGCGGAGCAGAGGTAGCACCCCTCCTCCTCCTCTCCGCCACTGAGAACAGCAGGTGCTCGACTTCCTCAGGGATTACTCATCCCCATCGTACCTCCCATCAGGTTTTGCATTAGGACAGAAAAGCATTGTCTCTCTCTTGGAAATCTTGGAGAATGTGAAGAAAGGCAAACCCCTCGCTGAGATGCACCTCTTGTTTGATCACTGTAGTTGCCTGTTAGCTTAGTGCTGGCCAGTGTCGCTTTTATAGTCCTGGCATTTAGTGCAAGAGATTGTATGATAATTCCGGGGGCCGTTTTCCCTCTGTAGCAAGATCTGTCTTGGTTTTTGAGGTTAGAGCATTGCACTCTCTCCAGTGCTTGTGAACTTCTTGTCCCTCGAGCGAGACGACAGTGCTGCGCAGCACCTTTGCGTGGTTCTGGTTCTTCAACAGCTTCTGCCAGCTGTCCAGAGAAAGAACGTGCTCCTAGCAGTTCCAGAGCTGGGAATCCCCTACGTCTGGGGAAGTGCAGATGCATAATGCTTTGGCTGTTCAGTGCGCTTGGCCCTGTGGACCCTTTGAGGCTGTGTAGTAATCGACTTGCAAGGATGGCTCTTTGTTTCTGATACAATTACTTTTGTGTTGGCTTTTGTTGGGAAACGCTTGGCTTCAAAGTTGTCGAATGCAGTTGAAAATGGACCATGTGTCTTTATGCTTGCTTCTGACATGGGCAAATAGCATTGACATGAGTCGGGAGGAGAGCTTTGTCCTAAAGCACGGAAGGCTGAGGCTCAGCCCCATGCAGTTGCCTATGATCGTTCTCATAGTGTAAGCATGCCCGAGTCCTTGGGCTGCTGAATCTGCTGCCAGCCTGGCAGCAGTGTCGTGGCAGCAGTGCTTGCAGCCGAGTTTAGAGAGCTCTCTATTCTGCTCTTCGCTTTGTGTGGGCCTTTCGGGGTTTATCACGTACTAAGGTCTGGAAGATGACGGAGTACTAAGAGCTATTTCCAGTTGCTGCCTTTGCTCAGGGGTTGCTTGACGGAATGTGGCCACAGCTCGGGGGGAAGGGTTCTTGCCCTGGCTTCTTGGACAGCACCCCAGCCTGGTTTGGGTTGGAAGGACCCTAAACTCATCCAGTTCCAGGAACACCTTCCACTAGACCAGGTTGCTCCAAGCCCCGGCCACGTTGGACATGGGATGGGGCAGCCACAGCTTCCCCGGGCACCCTGTGTGGCATGTGTTGCTTTTGGTTGTGAATAAAAGGTAAAACTTCTACTGTTCACTTATATAGCAAAGCATAGCTGCTGGGGAGGAGTGACTGCAGGTGAGGAATGCTCCGTTCTCTCCTTCTACTCTAAAAGAAGAAACTCCTCCCTAAGTAACTGTATCTGTGATTAAAAGCTCTCCTGATGAGATTGATCTCACTGTGTTTTGAGGAGCTGAGGAGGTTTGGGGTAGTGATGGAAGCTCTGCCTCTTGGATGAGAAGTTTCAATGCTGCCAATCACAACATCATCTAAAAATACCCCATCTTCTTGAAGAATCTCTTCTTGCAAATCGGAGCCCAATGTTAAATAACACACTTGATTGCAAGGGATCTGAATTAAAGAAAGAGCCCTCTGTTCATCCCTCGATCCTCCCTTCCCAACCCTTTGTTATGGAATCGCTGGATATTTGTTGCAGGCTTCACACAGGGTGCAAATCAGATTAGGCTGAGCTTGAGATCCTTCCAAAACTGTGGTTCTTCAGCTGCAGGGGAGTTTGCTCAGAAGGTGGGAGCTGGCTTCTTTCTATCGAGAGTTTCTCCCCTGTTGCATGCCTGGTGTCTTGGCACAAAGTAAACAGGACCTGGTCCTTCTGGACAGCCCTGGAGTAGAGAGTGTGTCTTGGCTGAACCGGAGTGAAAGGGTTGGGGAAAATCTGTCCAAGAACAACAAATTTCTGGTGGAGCAGCCAAGAGCATGTGTGACATGAACCAGCTCTGGAGGGATGGATTGGTACAAAGAGAGCGGTTTGATTTGGCTCCGGGTAATATGGGTGAAATGGAGGATAATGCTCCTTTTCCCTACCATACAGTTAGGGTATAAGCATCTCCCTTAACCTAAAATAATTGAGTTTATGGTGTTTTCTGAGCAGTTCTTGTGACATCTTTCCACCTTGTACTCTGCGTTATCTTGCAGAAGAGCATCTCCCTTTCCTCCTGCTCGGTCGACCGCAGAGCCAGGTATCTGCTGGGTCTGGCAACAGCGATCATTGGTGGATGATCAGCAATAGAGGTCCCTGTCCATGAAGGACCCGTGAGGGAAATGAATCCCATAGAGCTGCTGCTGTTGGTTTTGTGAGGCTGTAAAACTTCCTGGGGTTGCTGCACAGGGACGCTGTGGTTTAGGGAGGGAGATGAAAAACATGCCTGTGTTGACAGGGCTTGGAGCAGCCTGCTCCCGTGGAAGGTGTCCCTGCCTGTGGCAGGGGTTGGGATTGGATGGGCTTTAGGGTCTCTTCACCCCAAACCAATCTGGGATTCTATGATTCCCCTGAGCTGTGGCATGTCCCTCCCCACGTGAGGTGGAGCTGGGATCATCTTTCCCAGTTTCCTCCCCTTCCAGCCCCTTGCTCCCAGTGTTGTGCTGTAGGAGCTCCCCTGTTTGCATTCACAACAGGGAGAAGTTGGGGAGCAGTGGCAAACCTGCCATGTCTGCTTGATGCAAACCCACATTGTCCTTGACAGGGAAAGAGCTTCCCAAACATTCATTTTGCAGCAGGAAAGGAGATCTCTTTTTCCTAAGAGAAGCTGAGTTGTCTGAAATCAGTGGTGCTGAAGGAGAATATCCTTCTGTGGATATGAGATGCTGCTTCATTGCTCAAGACAGCAGTTTATTCCTTTGGTTTATGGATTTTCAGTCTCTGAAAACCAGTAACGTGGCTCTGAACTCATTAGTTTGATTCCTTGCTCACTGCCTCACATAGTGGAAGGTGTCTTGCACTTGCAGAATGAAATGATGAATCTTTCTGTATCTGAATGAGATGAAATTAATACTGCATTCTGCGTAGCTCTTTTACAAAGAATTAGAAGCATTCGGCTCTTGCAGGATTGTGTTTAATCATTAGTAACTTGATGTGTTGAAGTACTGCGGCCAGAGAGATGTGCGAACAGGCCAACACAGAGCTGAGAGCTGCTGAAGAATAATGCAGGGAGCACCGGGATCAGGCACAGGGAGGGGTGATGCAGGTAGCACTAGAATCAGGCACAGGGAAGGGTAGTGCAGGTAGCACTGGGAAGGATGATGCAGGTAGTGCTGGGATCACATACAAGGAAGGATGATGCAGGTAGCACTGGGATCAGGCACAGGGAAGGATGATGCAGGTAGCCCTGGGAAGGATGTTGCAGGTAGCACCAGGGATCAGAAATAGGCTGTGAAAGCTCCAGGTCACAGAAATAGCTGGAACTGCTGTAGGTTCACCAAACAGGACCTAAATGCGCTTGTTTAAAGTGAAACTGGTCTTGTTTTCTCTCTCATGTATTGCTGTATATTCCTTTTTTGGCAGTTTGTGTGTTTTAAAGCATAGGGAATTGTGAATAATTTGTATGAATTCAGTGAGTTAGGAACGCCTTGGAAGTTGTTGAAGCATTTTGAAGTGTGTGATACACACGATGTGTGCGTGGGGCGCGAGGGACTTCTTAAGGAGCCTGTCTTCTATCCCGGCAGTTTGCTTTTGAGCCCCTTGCTCTACTCCCCTTAGCTGCAGACACGATTAACTTCGTTGGCTGTGAGGAGGAAATCTGAGGACTCTTCTTTGAACATAATCATAACATAATTTCATTAAAGTAGGTTTTTGGAGGAGCAGGGAAGTGGGGGGTGGGTTAGTGAACAAAAGCAAGTGTGTTTGGGGAATCTGAATCGGGAATCGTGGTGCGTGTACCCTGGACTCACCAAGCCAGGGCAGCGTCTGCACTGTGTGAGTTTGTTTCCTAACACCATTTGCACGTAGGTCTGAAGCCTTTGTCTGAAAGATCCTCAGGAAGAAGCTCTTCCCTGTGAGGGTGGCGAGGCAAAATAGCAGCCTTTTTATAACTTGCTATGGCAAAAGCATAGAGCTGTTCTGGAAGTGGCTGTTAAAGATGCCGGTAAGAAGCAAACAGCCTGGAAGCTTTGCTTAGCAAGCCTCCAAGTGGAATTAAGGGGGTGTAAATAAATTTGTTCTTAATAAACCAAGCTGCGTGCAGTTACCAGCCTGCCCAGGACTTCGTCTGTGAGCTACACCAGACTTCTTGCAGCTTGCTTTGGGACGTTCTGGGTGTGTATCAGAGGATATAAATCATGGGTGCTTTGCTGCCTTATGAAGGTCAAAGTCTGGATCCCTTTGTTTCAGTCTGGATGGTGATGCTGAGGAGGAGGAAGGGTTTTCTCACATCAGTAACTGCTGCTTCTTAGCTCCTATGGCCTCACTTCCCCCACCCTGTTTCTTTCCTTCCTCCAAAGTGGGGGCTATGAACTGTATTGCACTTTTAAATGGAAGATCCATTGCCTGTGTGTCTCCTGTGCCTGAAGCTGCAGTTGTAACAAGCGTGCCTGTTGCCCCAGCTCTTCAAGGATAAGGCTTTGGCAGTCTTAGCAGGAATAATTGGCATAGCTTGCTTGCAGAGCTTTCTTTTAGAAGTAAAATAAGTATAGCTCGTTCTTGGCTGCAGCCCGAGTGGGCTTTGCAGCATGTTAGCTTTTTCCTTAGAGAAATGAAGGAAAAGTGCTACTTTATGTATAGAACAGGGCTAAACGTCCTCTTGTAATTCTTACCTGGTGGACACGGAACCTCTTTGCTCTCTGTGTAACTAACTGTACATTGAGTGAGAAAGAGCAGTCAGTGGTTTGGAGAGCCTCTATCATGGCAATGTCCTCTTCCCTTGGCCTGGTGAAGCTCTGAGCTTCCTTAGGTGACCGTGGCCACCTCCGCTGTTCCCAGCAGGAGCTTTCCTGGTCCTGCCAGGTGTCTGCCTGAAAATAGGTGCTGCATTCTCCATCTGCTGGTGGAGAACAGTGTGCCTTTGTTGCTGTTCGCAGGAGGAGGGAAGCCAGCCAAGTGCGGTGCTGCTTCATGGCAGAACATATCTCAGGGCTTTGAAGTTACGTGCTTCTTAAAATGAGATCACCTAGCTCTGAAATTCCTTATTGCAGCTGCTGAAGTGTGTTCCAGTTCACAACAACGGCCTTCTAAAAGTCTGTCCACTTACTCCATTTTCTGTTACTGCTCTGATGTTTGGGTAAGAACAAGTTCTTTTGCATCCTTTTGGGACGCCCAGAAGTTCACCAAGTCCTTCCTCTTCCTGGTCCCGGATGCCGATAACCTGTGCTCTGACTTTGGGTAGAAGGACACCTAAAGACATCTCTTTGATTCCTAGGAGACCAAAGCAGAGGTCTTGGTGCTGGCTGTCAAAATTGGAGTTGGTGAAAACATTGCATAGGTGGCACTTCTTGGAGGGTGCTGAGCTGGAGTTGATGTTTGACCCATTCCTTTGCCTGGGAATCTCTGGGTCTGGGTACAGTTTGTAGCTGAGAAAGAGCCGAGTGTTCTGCATGTGGGGGTTAGTGGGGGGAGGGCATCTGTGGGAGCCCTGTGGGAGCCCTTTGGTGGTGGGAAGTTTTCTGTTGCTGGTCCTGGGAGATGGAATTCCTGGAAGAGGTAACAAAACATTATCTCCCTTAGCAGCAGTTGAGTTTCCACATGGGTGTTTGTGCATGTGGATCCCCTCCATGTCCCTTCTTCAAACGGGAGCTGGCTGAAGTTGGGAAGTGCACTGTGTCAGGCTGCTGGAGTTCAACAGCAGGGAATTTAGTTTAACAAACCCCTCCTTGAGGCTCAAACCGCCTAAGAATTCCCAGCACGGATGGAGCTCCTTTCACTCCATTCTCCAGTTCTCCTCGGCATCAGACTTGGGTCTGACTTCCCTTCTCCTGAAGGAAAAGGAGCAGCACCTTTGGGAAGGGCCCCAAAGGCTCCCGATGCTGGATTCCATATAGCAGGCTACGCAAGATTCTCTCTGTTTGAACTCAGGTTTGCATTCTTGCTGTCCACATTCTCAGGCTGCTTGGTCATTGAAACAACTTTGGGACATTTATGACATTCTTGTCAGGTTTGAGCTTGTTTTGGAGTGTCCTTCCTTTGCAGCAGCGAGAGCTTTCTCATGTGCTGCAGAGCAGCGCAGCTGAATGTGCCAAAAGACACTTCTTTGAGCCTGTGTTGGAAATAAAAGCCTTTGGAAGAGAGAGGGGGGTTAATGCAGTGTTTGATCAGATGTTGGCTCTCTTCCCGACCTCGGGGCTGGGACCCTTTGGAGCCCTATTGCATAAGAACAACAGAGCAAGGCAGATCTAAGCCAGCAGCCAGCCCGTCCTGGTGCTGTTCTGAGCCTGGGGTGGTCGCGCTGCACAGAGAGCTTCAAACAGCTGCTGCTTGGTTCGGAGCATGTCATGAACTCCATGGTTTGTGTTCTTTGAGGAAAGCCTCTTGAGTGAGCCTTAAATCATGTGTGTGTGGCTGATTCAAAACACCCCTTAAACTTGTAGCGTATCCTTTCGGTGTGGAGGAGCGTGCTTGTGCATACAGCATGAGTTTGTCTTCTGCAGGAAGCACTGAGCACGTGATTTGGATGCTGCTGTTGGGAGGATGATTTCTTAGGCTGAAAGTGCTTGTGAGCATTCTTGAAATGCTTTTGTTTCCTGCTTGTCTCTTGCCAAATATTCTAAAACTGTGTGTGCACCTTCTTTACCCCACAGTATTGGGAGCTGTCGGGGAGAGCCGGTCCCCAGCTTGTCCCAGAAAGCAAAGGAGAAAAGCTGTAATGGGTACTTCTTAATTCTCTCATTAGTTGAGAATCCATGTGGGAGAGAGACTTGACAATATCTGCACTCTTACTGCGTGGGGATGATTTTACTTCGCAGCCCTTCCCTTCCCAGTGAAGCTGATTTGTAGAGAATTCTGCTTGTATGGCATCACGAGCACTTGGGTGCTCGGGCCGTTGAGCTTGTCATGGATGGTGGGGTGTGTGTATGTATAAAAGCTGTTCTGTTTTAACACACCCTTAACTCCTTTTCAGGGAATTGAGTGTTAATATCGGTACCTCTTGCAGCTGTATTTTATGGCCTCAGCAATTGCTTATTTGTGTTGTGATTGCAAATACTTGAGCATCTTCTTATTCTCATTAGGTTAAGGATGGCTCGCTCTGTCAGTAGCAAAGGCTTGAATCATGAACTTGGGATTTAAAGGTGTGAAACACTTGTGGTGCGATAAATTGGGATAGAAGTTGGAGGCTGCCAGCTGCTCAGGGAGGGCTGTGCGTGTTCTTGCCCTGGTGCATTTCTCATGGAGGGATAAGCTCTTTCCATTGCTTTAGGATGGGAGAGTGCAAGAGGCAGGAGTGTGTCACCTGTACAAGTCATTGCTTTGCTTCACCTGGGCAGAGCTGCTCAAGGGCATCCCCTCGGAGCAGTGGGATTCCAGAGGCTGGAAGCTGGCATGGGGGTGTGCAGATATCGCTGTGTTCTAATGTTGAATATAATCCTTCTCCGGGCCAGATTAGGGCATAAAAACATCGGGCGGTTGCACGCAGCAGCCTCTGCCCTCCTGGCACAGATACATCCTCATGGTGGATTTTGACCTCATATTCGGAATAAACTGCTCAGCTTCTGCTGGTGCTCGAGTGCCCGGGGTGCACCTTCACGCTTCTCACTTCAGACTTGTCTTTTCTGTGTTATGATGCAGTTGAACCTTCGTTTTGTTCCTGGGCTGTTGTTACTGGAGGTATAATTAGAAGCTGCAGCAGAGCTGGTGTCTTTTTATAGCTATAGATCTATATATATCTCCCATACTCATTAAAAATACCTGAGAAGACTGTAAGAAAAGTCAAGTGTGGGGGAGGTAACTAATGAATGTCCTTCCCTGTTGGAGCAGGTAGATGAATTAAGGCAGACTCAAGAAGAAGTTTCTTCTTTAAGGTCACTCTGTTGTATCCTGGATTTTCTCTTGGCTCGTGTTCCAGGATTTCCTTGTGCTCCCTCTCTGACCATTGTCCTCTCAGACCAAGGTTAGTTGTGGTTTGGTCTCTGTTTGGAGAGCTGTAGGTGCCAGGCTGTTGCCGGGTGTGTGTAGCTTGTCCGTGTGCAGAGGTGTGCAGGTGCTGAGGCTGGTCCCTGCTCCCAGTCCCAGCCGCTCCAGGCAGTGAGGCTGGGATTCCAGCTCATCCCAGCCGCTGCCTGGCTTTCCCTGCTGGTCAGCATTAGTCAGCGGATGCTGTTTTCTCCTTGTGCCTCCCTTCTGTGCAGTGAGCTGCTCCGAGCTCTGCTGCTCACAGCGGGGATTCTCCCAGCGAGGCTGTAGGTGCAGGTGAGGCCCAGCTCAGCTCTGGCGGGGCAGTGATGGCCACGCTGCACCTTTTGTTAGAGACATTCCTGTCCTGCCTTATTGATTAAAAGAGAAAAGTGGAGGGGGGGGACAGATCTCCGCTCCTATAAAGCAGCAGAACTGCTGCTCCTCCTACCCTCTTGCATTCATGTCAGAATCCACCTGTTCGCTCCACCCGACCAGTGCATCCCTCCTGCTACTTTCTGCATTCTCTATCAGTACGTTAGGATAATAGCGTTTTACTGTGCACAGGGGGTTGGAACTGAGCCTTGAGCTCCCTCCCTTCCAACCCAAACCGGTCTGGGATTCTGTGAAAATGCCCAAGAACACGGGAGTGATGAAGTGTTGCTGCATGAGCGGCCTCGGCGCATCCATGGTGCTCAGAATACTCTCAAGCACCCTGGGTACCACCGCCGGGCCCCAGGAGCCACAGTCCAGGATCTGGAGGCTTGGAGATGATGGTTACGAGGACAGCATTCTTAGCTCTGGACGGGCTGGTTTTCATTTAGAGAGAAATGGGAAGTTGTAGGAATTTTCTGAAGGCTTCTGTGAGCACTCAGTGATGCGGCACAGGAAAATACACTTTAGATTAAGGAATACACTCAGTTCCAGGCACCCTCTGCTTAGAGGCTTTCCAGTTACAAGGAACAAGACCTGGGCTGGGATATTGTGTTGGAGAAGGCCCTTGTTGAGGTTTCCATCAGGCTGCCATGCTTTTTGTGTCAGTTTGTAAGCTGCTCTGCTTCTTGCCTGAACCCTCAGTTTAGAACTTCCCATACATAAATGTTTCTATAAGCATTTATATTTCTATGTAGTGTTAAACCTTTTAGAGCTTTTCTTCCACTGAAGTTTCTCACTGTGGAGGTCAGAACAACTTTATGGGCCATAAAGTTGAGGCTTTCCAGGCTCTGCGGGTATCCTATGACTAAAGTTAAGGTGCTTTTCTTTTGCTGATGTTAAGGATAATCTTCTTCCAGGCGGGAATGGCTTTTGATGTGACTTCATTTCGGTTTGGGGTTGGACCTTGGACGTGTGGATTTCTGTACATGTCTGCAGAAAGCAGACATTTGTGTGGCTGTGCACTGACAAGCAGAAAGACAAATTCGGAATGATCTGCTCTGGAAAGGATCCAAATGTTTTAATTTGTGTATGTAATTCTAGGATCTCTGCTAGAGCCAAGTCTGCTCTCCTTAGACTTGCTGGTAGTGCTTAGCACATGTAGTGTTTTCATCTTAAAAGCACTACGCAAACATTAACTAACCTGGCAGTGCAGCTTTAAGCTTTCTGCTAGCGAACATTTGCTGAGGTTGGAAAGCTGTCTGCTCTCAGTGCAGCCCCTATAGCAGCATATACATTGAGCCCATCACAGGATGGGCTGGCACAGAGCTCAGAATAGCTGCTCATGGTTCCTCTGCATGGCAGAGGTAAACTCAGATTGCTTTTGGGTATGAATGGTCACTGATGTGGCCAGAAACCCAGCACCCACATCCCAGCTCTGCTCCCAGCGCAGCACTGCCTCTCATGTCGGTTGGAACTGGGCTGATGGAACTGGTGTCATTGCTAGTACAGTGATGAAACAGCACTGAGCTCAGGCACTGGATCTGGCGAATCCTCTGGGATAATCCACATCTCTGGTCAGGACGTGGATCTGCATGAGCGAGCCCAGAGGAGGTCACGGCGATGCTGCGAGGGCTGGAGCAGCTCGGCTCTGGAGCCAGGCTGAGAGCGGGGCTGGGGCAGCCTGGACAGGAGAAGGCTCCTGAAGGGGAGACCTCAGAGCAGCTCCAGTGCCTGAAGGGCTGCAGGAAACTTGTGGTTCTATGATAGTACCATGTTCCAGAAATGGCGAAGCTGTGCTACCTTTGTTGCCATACCATTGGTAATTCCTTCATCTCAGTGAGCCAAAGCACTGAAATTGGTAAGCAAAAGAGTTAAACACCAATTACTCCCCAGGTTCTTCTGTTGGGCCCTCTGGAGGCTGCAGTATTGTTTTTTGGGGGGGGAGTGGGTTAGCTCAGATGCTTTCTTTCCCAGGGATGAGAGGATGCATTACAGGGTGTTAAGTCCTTGAGGACCATTCCTGGCTCGCTTGGTGTTGTGATGAAGCTTTAAGAACCTTTATCTCTGTGCTTTTGCTCATGGGTTATTGTTGCTTCCTTTAGTTCACTTAGCAGAGCAGGTGGCCTTATTCTTCTTGTGTCTCGGCAGATTTTCTCTTAAGCTTTATTTTAGAGAGCTGAAGGAGGAAGAGGGCACAGGGTGCTGTTTGAAGCTCTATTCACTGAGGGCTCTATTCCCACCAGCCTTGCGAAGTCTGGATTCTTTGCTGGTTTGAAGCAATTGTGGTTTCTCCATCTTGAAGTGGAGATGTTGTCCTAAAAAAGAAGAATATAACCCAGAGGAGCAGCAAAACATGGCACAAAGGATCACAGGGGTTTTCACTGACCCAGGTTTTATCCACTTGGTCTCAAGACATGTAGAGGTTTTGCAGGAGCTTGTTGAGGACTTTGAAAGATGAAAAGAAACATGGTCAGCACTCTTCCACTTTGAGTAGTAGGTGATGGAACAGAACTGCTTCGTAATGGATTCTGACATTTATTAACCCATTCCTTCCCCTTTTGTCCTGTTGGTTTCTGTAGCTTGGAGTTAAGTGTCTGGTGGGCAGATGTGCAGATGCTGCGCTGCTGCAATTAGATAATGCTCGCTCTGGTTTTACATATGTTTTCTGTAATAACAGTTGAAAATGGGTGCAGTCTCTTATCTTCCTGCTCTAGGAAATCGAGAGAGCCTTAATTTTTCTTTCAACCCCCCCGTTCTGTTATTGCTAAATACACTTTAAAAGGCTGTTGGTTTTGTCAACACTGAGCAGCAGGAAGGAGGCAGATGCTTGTCATAGGTGGTTCTCCTGTGGGTGTCTGAGGAGAAACTGAGCACTGATGTTGGAGGAAGAGGTCTGCGGAGCCTGGCTGTCACCTCTGTCACACCATGCCTGTGTTGCCATGAGCTGCAGGACAATCTGAGTAATCACATTCTCCAGTGAATTGGAGCTGGGACACTTTCGGCTGTTTGCTCTTTTCTTTGGATATGATTCATTCAGTTTTGACTGGGACTAAGGGAGGATGACTCCAGCTGGGGTGAAGCACGGGGATTGCATATTGGGAGGAGCTGCAAGAAGAGGTGCTTTTTCCAACAAAGTACTTGAATTTCTTCCTGCTCGGATCACCTATAATGAATCAGACACCCACAGGTTGCATGACCCTGGTCTCTGTCTCTTCCCATAAAGGTCTTCAAATGCTATTTCCAGTAAGATTTTTAGCCATCAGCTGCTGGAGGATTGCTTTTAAGGACCTGGTTATATATTTGATCTCAGTTGTGTTTCATGTCTAACCCAGTCCAGATATTTAGGATGCCCCACGTGTTTGGCTGTAGGACTGTAGCCATGACATGCAGCTTAGACCTGCTTGAAGTTGTGCTGGTAACGCCTTCACCAGTATGCTATAAAGAACCAGTGACTTCCCGAACATAACTGGTTTCTTTATTGTCCTTTTGATAATGTGTGAAGCAGGATTATGCTCCATCCAGATGTGTCCCCTTCCAGCAGGATTTCCAGAGGTGGGTGTACCCTCTGTGCCGGAGCATCTCTTCCTTAAACAGTGGCTGTTTTGGTAGCAGACCTTCCTTGCTGCCAAGTGTACAGATGATGATGGATGTCGGGCTGAGCTGTGCTCTCCTCTACCTGCTGAAACGGATGATGGATTAGGAATTGAGGCAAGTAGTAAATGTACGTAAGGGATGGGGTCTTGCTTGCCAGTTTTCTTCATTTCAGGCTTTCTTTGAAGAAGGTGACACGCATCAGATCTGATGTGAGTGCTTTCTGCTGGATCCTTGCCATCTGGGTAACTTTGATTTCCTGTATGTGCCTGTAGGCAACCAGTGCTGTGGGAAACTTGCTGTTCTTGATCCTTGCCCAGCCCTCTCAAATGCTCATTTTCCTGATGTGCACAGCAGTGGGTTGAGGGCATCTCAATGCTCTCTGCACCTTTTGCAGGAGGATTTAACGGGAGCAAGCATAAATTCCTTGGATGGAAGCCTCCACGATGGAGCTGATTCCATGAAGTGATCCAAACACTTGGCTCTGTCTTTCAAAAATAGCACGTCAGCGTTAGCACAGCTGAATGTTGTAATACTCTAAAGGCTTGCTGGGTACTGGTGGTTGGGACACATTGCTGGGGCTGGAAGTACTCTGCCTGAAGGCTCCCTGGAGGAGCACACAGTGTGCATGGACAGTGCATCCTGATCTTCCAGCTGCTGGCCGTAAAAGAGCAGGGCGAGAGCGAGATGGATGGAGCAGTGTATTGGGCAACAGGACAGAAACGCTGCTGGAAAGAGACAAAGTGATGCTGGGAGAACTGGCAGGGAAAGAAAGAGCTTAGAGAAATGGTGTCAAGAATGCTATTCCTTTTCTTCTGTAGTGTTTGATCGCAAGGCCAGATGAGATCATTTCTGTAAGAGGAGATCATCATAGGGGTGCTGTGATTGAGCTGAGCAAATTCCTGTTTGCTTGAGCTGGAATGACTTCTCAAACCCACTCTTACTTCTGGCTTTAATTTGCTCAGTTTGATCTTTCTGCCATCAGTTCTTATTTCTTCCCTTGCCTGTTGGGAGGGAATCCCTCTAGAAACACAAGTACCTGTGGATGTGATGTTGTTGCCTCTTGCCATCTGAAGAGAGCTCCAGTTGGAGTTTAAGATGCAATGGCTTTTAAAGCCTGTTATTGTGGCTTTACTAACATATTCTGCCTTGTGGATGGATCATTCATCTCCCCACCTTATTTTTCTTACCAAGGCTTCATAGTGGTGTTCTTATTCCAACAGTGGCTTTTCTTAATGATCTGAAAAATCTTTTTTTCCCCTCTTAAAAACTCAGACAATCCCAGTACTGTAGTTGTGGCCTGTATTCTTCTGTGGCTGCTAAATGTGGTCTGAAGTGCTAAGTGTGTTCTCATGGCTCTGCTTGCTGCCAGCACAAGTGAGGTATCTCATCAGTGATGCGTCTTACTGCTTCTTGTTCTTTCAGTGAAGGTTTAGTTAGATGTTTGTTTCTGCATAGAACTCCTCAAAGTGCCCCCTGTTCATGGTCTTCCCTTATAGTGGCAGAGGGTTGGAGCTAGATGAGCTTTAAGGTCGCTTCCAACCCAAAACAGACTGGCACTCTATACAGAAATGCTGTCACAGCTCTGACATGCAGTGAGGGGGACACGCTGGGATTATGTCTGCAGATGAGATGAAGCACCAAGGCCTCCCTGACACATCTCTAAATATGCTGGTGTAATAATTTCCTTTAATGCACGCAGGAGATAGCTGTCACGTAAAGCTTGCACAAAGGTTATATTGATGCCAGCAGGAGTTTTGCTGCAGATTGAAGGTAGCGTGCCCTAAATTCATGCTGTCCTTTAGACCGTAATTATAAGTGCACATTGGCTTCATTCCCAGGAAGACATTGACACCTCTGAATCGGAGTTGCTGGGAGGTGAACAGCGTCTTATGCTCCGAGATGTGATTCCCACATCCAGGGCCCCAGCCCACAGTAAAAAGGACTTTCCCCTTCATATTTACTACGTGTCAACTTTGGAGCACGGGGCTGTGAAACTGAACTGGGATTTCATTGAAGAATTCCTTGGACACCTCTTTCTTGGCTTAGATGCTTTTGCCCCCTTCTTCCTTGTCTCCTTTCACTGTGCCATCTGTCTGTCACTTGCTTTCTCATTTCTCTGACCTATTTATGATCGTGTTTGCACAACCCCTCATGCAGTGTTTGAATTGTGGCCAGGCTTATTTCCTCTTCCGTTCCATTGAATTTACCAGGTCCAAAGACAACCCAAGCGATCTGGTGCTGTATCTCTGGTCTCGGTGTTGGTTTCAAGCCAGGGCTGGACAGGGAATGTTCTGGTAGTGGCAGAGCAGGACACGGCAGCTCAGGCTGGGGTTTGTCTGGGTCCTGGCAGAAGGTGGCTCGGGTTGGGTTGCAGCGCTTGCTTGTCGGAGTTCAGCTTTCACAAAGAGGAACTTGATTTCCCAAGTGCTGGACAGTGATTTCATTGTCCCAGAAGTGCCCGGCGTGAAGGGAGCGTTGCGGCTCTGTCATGAGGCCAGGTTCCCCGTTTCCACCTGTTGGAGGGCGGCAGCAGCCACCCCCCCATCCGGGTTCTCACGTCCAGGGATTAAGGCTGGGATGTGCTGCAGCTGTCTCCAGCAGCGCGGCTGCGGGCTCTGCCTGCGCACAGCCTGGGGATGAGACGCGTTCCTGCAGCAGCAGCCAGTGTCAGCCTGCCTCCGTTCTCGCTCTTCAGTCGCAGACCGGGTTGGGTTGGAAGGGACCTTAAAGCCCCACGAGCAGGGACTCCTTCCACTGGAGCAGTTGCTCCAAGCCCCTGTGTCCAACCTGGCCTTGAGCACTGCAGGGATGGGGCAGCCACAGCTTCTCTGGGCACCCTGTGCCAGCGCCTCAGCACCCTCACAGTGCTTCAACCAAGCCTATGTAAAAACCAAGTCAAAGCTGTCCCCAGAGCTCTTCAAGGGGGTATTTTTGCTTCCAAGGAACAGCTCACCCATGCCCTCCTCCTATGAGCAGGTTTTTACCATAGTGACTTAAAAGTGAATTCATGTTCCTGTTCAGCTTCCTGCCTGCATGGTGGGGAATAGCTCTGTCTTGCCCATGGTGGATTATAGAATCATGGAACAGTCAGGGTTGGAAAGGACCTTAAGCTCATCCAGTTCCAACCCCACTGCCATGGGCAGGGACACCTCCCACTAAACCATGCCACCCAAGGATAGTGTCCAACCCGGCCTTGAAGGCCGCCAGCAATGGAGCATTCACAACTTCCCTGGGCAACCCATTCCAGTGCCTCAGCACCCTTACAGTAAAGAATTTCTTCCTCATATCCAATCTATACTTCCCCTGTTTCAGTTTGAACCCGTTACCCCGTGTCCTATCACTGCAGTCTCTAATGAAGAGTCCTTTCCCAGCATCCCTGTAGCCCCCTTCAGATACTGGAAGGCTGCTCTGAGGTCTCCACAGCCTCCTCCTCTCCAGGTTGATGTGTTGGTTTGTTTGTGTTTCCCATGGTTGGATGTTCCACAGGTGGAGCTGGCTAGCTGGCTGCTCTCCGCAGGGATGCAGGAAGCTTGCTGGACTCCCCCCCCCCCCGCTCTGTAGGAGCTTTCTCAGCAAATACCTCCAGGAAATCTTTTCGCTTCCTTTGACACTCCTGATTGTCCCAGCTCTGGTGCACAAGCTGGGGGGGCACTGTGGAATCAGAGCTCTGAGGAAAGGGTGGGCTTAGAAAAGGAGGAGGAGCCCCTTGATGTGGCTGCTGTAGATGAGATCGTGTTTTCTGTTGTAGATGAGGCATGCTAGCACAGAGCGTATTCAACAGTATTAAAGGGGAGGAACTGCTGGAGCTTACAGCTTTCTGATTTCTTTTTCCTTGAGACATTGAGGAAAGAAAATGGAGCACAAGAGGACAAAAAGAGCTGCTGAACAAAGCGCATCCTTTCCTCAGCTCTGTGGAACAGCAGAAGTGTCTCTGGGCAGAACTTGAGCTGCAGGGAGGGAGCAAGAAAGCATCTGGGAGCACGTAACTGGTTGTGACATCCCAATGGCTGCACGTTGCTGCTCCCCAGGTTTGCAGAAGATGCCTCCTGTGGCTGAACTAACAGAAAGCCCAAACAATGGCTCTCACTGCGAGTTACTACAAGGAGTGGATTCTCAACCTGCTGCTGACCCCCGTCCTTTTCCTTTAATCTCACAAACCGAAATCAAGGCCGTCTGTGTATGTAAGTAAGGGACGTGCTTTGCTGCGGTTGAGGCTTGCAGGCTCTAGCTCTGCCTGAAGTGTGTGCTGCCTGCATCAGAGGGAACTCTTCTGGCATGCGTTGTTCAATTAAAATAAGGGAGGTAGTAGATTGGTGGTTCCAGTGGAATTCCTTCTGTGGTACTAAATCCATCCTGGTCTAAAGCAGTCTCCTGCCTGGGACAACAAATACAAGAGAGAGAACAGCTACTCCTGAAGGTGAGGCAGACCACTGGCTGGGTGATGGATGGGAAAACGACATCAAGTAACGTGTCCAGGATCTAAAGGCAAATCTGTGGTGGAGCCGAGCATTATCAGATTCAGGACAGCAGACCCAGTTTTGAGCCTCTCAAATCCTCGCACCACCTTCCTCCCCAGCACTGCTCCACCATGTTGTGGAGGATGGATGTTAGCAATCAGTAGCAGTATATAGGTAGTACCCTGCTCCCTAAGGGAATGGTTTCCTGTGTGACATAGTAAATAAGTGCAAGTGTTAGAGTCCCACTTAGTTCACCAGGGATGTACAGACTGGCATCAAAGATGAGGTAGTAAATTGATGGTTATGGCGGAATGACTCTGCTGTTAACGTCTTGTCCCTGTTTGTCTGTTCATCGCTGTTCCTCCTGGTCAGATGTGGATTTCCTCCTTGGAGCCTGCCTGGAGTTAATTCCATCTCTCTGCTCTCAGTGGAAGTTTGTGTTCCACAGATCTTACGGGCTGATGCCTTTTGACTGGGGAAGAAACAGGGCTGCCAACTTGTGCCTTTACCTGTTTGGTCTCTGCATTATCCAGAGTTTGCCTCCACTGCCCAAAGCATGACTGGAGACCTAATAAACCTTTGGTAACAGGGGAGAAGTATTTTGTTAAGAGATGTAAATGGCTCATGAGTTGGGGTCTGAGAATCTTGGGTGAGAATTGCACATCAGCAAGAGGTTTGTACTGTAAACTGCATCCCTGCGTGCGGTCGGGGTATCCGGGGTAAAACAGGGTCAGGTCCAGCAGTAACAAAAACATACATGGTGTTTTGTGGGATACACTGGGATGCTGATGTCTGACCAGGAGAACTGAAGAGAGCACCTAGGAGTTAATTCTCCACCCCATTACATGTAAACCAGCATTTGAAGTGCTCAGAAAAGCGCATCATTCACTTCTGTGTCCCTTCAAGCACTCCAGAGTGGAAATGAGTTAAAGGTTCATCTGAATGTGTGTGTACTTGAAACAAAAGCTGTGTTTCACGTGAAACTTTTGTTATATTCAAAGTTAAAACCTCAGTGGGTTTGTTTTGGGGATCTCTTGGTAGCTTTATCTGCTGCGAAGCTGCAGCAAGGCCAGGAGAGCTGCAGGAGTGTTTTGTTTGGGGCTCAGGACGTGCTGGTGGTCTGCTCTGCTCTGGCTGTGCAGGGGCTGAACCAGAAGCGGGGGGGAGCTGATAGTGCAGTTGTTGAACTGAAGCTCATATCCTGGGATTCCTTTGTCTGAAGAACTGGGCTGAAACTAAGTGGATTTTCTGAGCTTTGTGAGAGGCAGGTTTGGGGAGAGAGCAGGCAGCACTTACGTGTTAGATCTGCTTAAGCCTGTCCTGATGTCCACCTCAGCCCTGGGATGGTCAGACAAAACCAGACCTTGTGTAAGGTTTTTATTCTCTGTTCCCGTGCAGCTTTTAGCTCGGTGCTGCTTTTGAAGCTGCCGCCCCAGCCTGGTTAAAGAGCAGCCCGCTTCCCTCTGTTTCTGATCTGCCTGACCACGTACATCCCAACTGGCCAGAGCAGGGACCACGGAGCGGTGGGAGTGGGTCCCTCCTCTGCAGGCTCTGGCAGCTCACTCAGCAAACTGCAGTTTGGATGGTGTGTGTAGGAATGCCAGCGTTTGTGAGCATCGCTGGCTCTGAGCGCAGCAGACTTGCTCAGATCCTGCTTCCTTCCCCCTCTAAGGCATCCTCCCTCTCTCGGGGCTTGAATTACCCATACTCTTTTCAGGAAAATAAATAGGGGATCTGTAAGTTTGAACATTAAGGCCTTTGTCAGCCCACAGCGAGTAGCAGGGGCCTCCTGTGGATAAAACTATGTTTGGGGGGAGGTCCTTGTTCTACAGTACATTGAGGTCTGTGGAAGGATGGGGGCTCAGCAGCACTGAGACTCAAGTCCGCTCTCCAGGGGACAGGTGGGGGTCCAGCAATATGCTTTTTACTCCTCTCACTCCCCAGTGCTTGTGCCGGGCACGTTTTGTCCTTGTACCAAAGGGCAGTACATGCAGCCAGGGTGGAGGAGAGGATGTGGACCCGCATGACTCAGTGGCAGCCCTCAGATGACTTGCCAAGTGGAGCACTGGGTCCTTTTTGTCTTGGTCCTTTCCTAGCAGATCATCCAGACTTCGCTGTCCAGCTGAAGCATGTGCCACCTCCTGTCTGCTGTGCTGAGGGGTGCAGGGTAACCCTCGCCTCCCCTGCATCCTCTCCGTCCTGCACTCAGGTCTGTGTTTCGAGGAGATACTTCTCTCTGCTGTCCTGAGCAGCTTCACAGGCCAGAAAGAAGGTTTCTCCAGCAGAGAGTGCATTGTTCTGTGGTTCCATGTACTACTAATATGACTTACTCTCCTGAGCTGCTGCTGAAGCTGGTGATGAACGTGTTCTATAGTTACTCAAACAGAAAAGACAAATCACAGCTCAGCAGTGACACTTACCATGGCAGGGCGCTGCATCACCCTGGTGTGGGTGCACAGAGCACTTCCAAGGCACTGCCTGGCTCTGGGCTGGCCTGAAGCGGGTTTCTGGACTGGTTACATCAGCCATAGGTTATCACAGTAATTGCTGGGGTTTAATCGCTGCTGGCAAACGTGTTCAGAGCATAGCCAGGGCTCAGAGAGTGGTTCTTAAGCTGTGCTCTGTGGGGCCGTGCAGAGGGACTCGCAGATTCATTAAATGAGCTTCTTGAAGGGAAAACTTGATGAAGGAGCCAGGAATGTCCAAGAAATTCATGGGTGTTGACAGACATCCATTGGTGCGAAAACTGTGGCGAGCGCTAGCAGGGGGAAGTGACGTGATGGGTCTGTTTGCTGCATGCAGATGAGGAGTTCACTGCAAACCCTTCATTAGTGACGTTCATTAGTGGCCAGAGTTGCTCTTCTGGAAGGTTCGTTGACCTGGTCAGAGCTCGGTCCTTTCTTGAAAAGCAGAGGTGCTCTTTTGTGGCTCCAGGTTGGTGTTTGAATCCTGTTTCTTCAGTCCTTTGTATGCTGGAGCATGTGCTGGAGGAGAGGTTTCACGTAGCCGAACAATGGAAATTGTGCCTTTCTTCTCCTGGTGGAATTGAGGTTTATCAATTTTCACAGCTTCTGGGAATGCCACATTTCATCCATCCTCAGCCACCCCTCCAGGACAGCTCTGCCCAAAGCTCCTTCCTCCTTGTGCCCACAGTTTATCTACCCCAAACCCAGCATCTCCTCCTGCATCCATTTTGGGAACCTTTTCGTGTCCTTCGCTGTGGAACATGATTCCTTAATTTATACCTCCTGACCTTGTGTCCCTAGTGCTGCCTGTCCACAGTTAAGCAGCAGGAGCCGATGCCTCCTCCCTGCCTGTGCCTCCCCAGTGCTCCATGTGCTGTGTTTCTCCATGGCTTCAGGCAAAACTGAATATGCTGTGATTCACAGGAGTCTCCTGTCATCCACCCTCTCTTCCCATTTCTCTCTGGGCTTTTTCACACTCATGTACAGTATAGGAGTCCTTTAGCCAGGATTATTTTATCCCACTTGTTAGATAAAGGGCTTGGAGGCCAGAACTGTGTTATTTGTGTTAACTGGAAGGGCTCGTTGGGTGGAGAGAGGAAACTTCTCTTGAATTGAGGCCAGAAATGGTGTGCCTGCCCCTTTGCTTGACTGAATGACCTTCAGATTCAATATTGATGTGTAGCTTTATCCTCGCTCTATTTTGGACCGAAGAGGTGATCTTTGTCTGCTGAGGCGTGCTGGTGTAGGTCTGTGGCTCACTGCACGCTCCTCTGCATGGTGAGCAGAGCGCTGTGACTACAGAGGGAATAGCATCAGCTTTATTCCGTGGGTGTTCTCCTTTCCCAAAAGGTGCTTCTGTGATTTGAGCAGGGATGATCTCCCTGTGCTTCAAGCCAGAAAAGACATCTTTTACTTTTCCTACAGCTCTGAAGCTACTTGGATTGCAGGCTTGGAAATGAGGGCAAGCCCATGAGTGGGCAGGAGATGCAATTGCACACGTGCAGGTCGCTCCCTCTGCCTCCTGCAGCACAGTGGTCCCGCATGGCCTTGGGAAGCAGATTGCTTCCTGCTTCTCCCCTGGAAGGCCGGCAGCTTGGGGAGCCTTGGGACTGCGCCTCATGGGTGAATTCAAACCACTGATGCTGTTACGCATCGATGCTGCTTTTGTTTGCTGCTTCAGCGTTCCCTAAAGTCCATTAGATCACCCTTGCCCACCCCAGCCCATCCGTTTCAGCTGTATCAGGCATTGATGATAACTTATGCTTTGGCTGGAAATCCTTACCATATAATCCCAGATTGGTTTGGGTTGAAGGAAGCTTAAAGCTCATCCAGTTCCAGCCCCCTGCCACAGGCAGGGACACCTTCCACTAGAGCAGCTTGCTCTAGGCTCCATCCATCCTGGCCTTGGACACTTCTTTCTACCTGTATTGTCCTAATGTCACTACATGGTCCAAACAGATGTGCTTTTTCTTGGCTTCTGCGTGCTTAAATATGTGATTGCTCTGCTGAGGGGAGAGGAAGACTGGAAATCCCCCACCCTTTTAACAAGAGCCCTGTGATCCATGACAAAATCCCCTTTGACCTCAGGTCTTAAAGCTGCATAGTAAAAAGTGAAGAGATTGAAGCTGCGTTTACATCCCTGGAGAGATGGAAGCATCCAACACTATTCACTCCTCTGTTGGTACTTACTGGATGCGGGGAGGGGAGAGGAAGACTCTGTGTCTCCTGCAAGATAAACCAAGAGAAAAATGAAAGCTGGTTTTATTCCCTTTCATTTCCATTAACCCTGCTTGGATTGATGGAAACAACAGTTGAAAACAGCTTGGGCAGGTGTCTGCCTCCCATGTTAGCCTGTCATGAGTCCTCCCCAGCTCCATTGCTGGGAAGTTTGGTGAATACTGAAGGGCTTGTCATCTCCTCGTGCAAGGAGAGCTGGGGATAGGGATGCAAAAAGCTTTACCTTTGAGATAACTACAGGTTTTCCCTGGCTGTATCATGAAATTGTTCTGCTGGTGCTCCCTGAGTGGAAAACTTTACAACACTGAGTAGCTGCACTTGTTTTGATTGAGGGCAGCGCCATCGGGAAACTGCTGATGCTGTTTTCCTTTATGGCATGAGCAGGAAGGTTTGAGTGTCCTGGAGAGCAATTCCATAAATTCTGCCTTCACGACACTCTTCTAAACAGTGAAAAGCATGTCCCAAGTAAGTCCTGTTCTGCTATGGTGCAGTGTTGATGCTCTTCACCAACCGGAGCTCTCAGCTGCTGTCCTCACACTGGGCCATGGTTTTGCGTAGTTTCTCTATTATGGAATATTGATTTACTGTGGAGCATAAAAATGTGCAGTACTCAGCAGAAGGGCCTCCCCGATTGTTCTGCTCCAGGAGCACTGCTGCTCAGGAATGTGACATCAATTTTCCCTTTGAACAATAGGCTCTGATTTGCATAGCCTCTGTTCTTGCTTCCCGAGGGAATCTGGTCTGCAGCACTGCTCCCCCACTTTGAAACCAAACTCCTCCATTTCCACACATACAAACAAGTGTAGTCACTTTCCAAACAGTTTACTCGGTGCTGTAGTTTTCCCCTCCTTGTTGTGAACTTACTTTTGTATGAAGAATATAAGACGCTCAAGGGTTCCTTCTTGGACAATGTTGTTTGCCATTGCAAGCCCAGGAGGTGGTTTGTGCCTGAAGGTGTCCCAATGGCTTCATGTAGTTTCCTAGAGAGAGTGCTGGTTTTCTCCAGGGATGTTTGGTTTGGGGTCTTTGCCAACATTCACCCCTGTGTGCGCTCCTCTTGCGCAAGTGGAGTTCCAGGATGGAGGTGCGATGTTTGTGGGTATTTCAGGACCTCTCATCTTAAAGAAAGTCAAAAAGTGCCGTCTTGTAATTGTTACTGCTCGTATTCATGATGAAGATGGTAAAACCAGCCTCTTAGTGCATTCTCTTAGTGAGCAGGAGTCGCTGGTCCTTAGCTATTGCCAAAGGAACGTTGCAATCTGTTCCTGAAATCCCACCTTGAATGTGGAGAAAAACGAAGAGCAAGATTTCCATAGACGTTGTGTTTCTGCCACTTCTTTCAGCTCATCCAGTCTAACCATCTCCAGCACTGCCAAGGCCACCACTGACCCATGGCACT
>JANRGW010047981.1:0-19799 GCA_024733675.1 Psilopsiagon aymara
ACCCATTCCAGTGCCTCACCACCCTTACAGGAAAGAATTTCTTCCTCATATCCAATCTAAACTTCCCCTGTGTAAGTCTGAACCCATTACCCCTTGCCCTCTCACTACAGTCCCTAATGAAGAGTCCTTCCCCAGCATCTCTATAGGTCCCCTTCAGATACTGGAAGGCTGCTGTGCGGTTTCGTGTGTGGGCTAAGCATATAATATTTATGTGTCTCCCCAGGAGCAGTAAGAGTGGGGCTGCTCCATGAGGGAGGACAAGCTGGAATCTGAGGGTGATCCCAGCATGGGCTGTGCAGCCACAGGTGGGCCAAGAGCAGTGACCATGCAGTGTCCATTGGACAAGGCAAGACCCTGGATGGGGCCCATCCAGGCAGCCTGGTCATAAGCAGGAGGAGATGATCCAGAGGCAGGACTGGAGACAAGGCTACTTACAGCATGGGTGCAGGGAGGGCAGGTTGGTCAGGTCCATTTATTAAGGCCTATAATTGAGTCCTGACACTGCTTAGCAGGAGCTCACTCATTAGCAAGGCACTATCACAGTGGGCAGACCCTGGTCCTCAGGACAACTCTGCAACAGGCAACAGGGGCTATCATGTAA
Source organism: Psilopsiagon aymara (assembly GCA_024733675.1). Classification (NCBI taxonomy): domain Eukaryota; kingdom Metazoa; phylum Chordata; class Aves; order Psittaciformes; family Psittacidae; genus Psilopsiagon; species Psilopsiagon aymara. The sequence goes on from JANRGW010047981.1 coordinate 602, forward strand.
ATCCCTCCCTGTCCTTCACCCCTCTGCTTCCACAACTTCCAGCCCTGTCTTCTTGGAAAAGAAATCTCAAAAGCCCTAAGCCAGTGTCCTCGAAAGTAATTTGGATTCTTTCCACTGGCTCCGGTTTTGACTGAGCCAGCCAGTTACTGCGACAGGCTCTTCCTGGTGCCCCAGCACTGCTGCATTTTCCACCCATGAGAGAGGCAGTCATCAGCAGAGAGGTTCAGGTCGGGTGACAGCCAGGGCAGTTTGCTTGCAAATGGCTGTAGGGAGCTCAATCATTAGAAATTAAAACCACACCATGGAGAGATGAAAACAATTCTTGCTGCAAGTGCAATAGGGTGTGTGAGCCAGAAGAGACTGCTCTGCTTTCGATTAATTCTTGCTCTTTAATTAATCCTTTCAAGCTCCTTTCCTTGGAGCTTTTCTGGGATAACAAAAGGACAAATCTAAACAATCAAATATGTTTTTACAGAGCCAAAACTGCATCTGATTGTGTTTTGTTTTCCCTGGCTTAAGGGAGAGCAATAGCAGCCATGCCCTGAGCCGTCATACCCTGGGCTCTGTGCCCCAAGGGAAACGTCATGCCATGGGAATAACCCATGTTATCCTCTACAGGCTTCCCAAGGGAAGCAGGCTGACCTGAGGCTGGACTGGAGCTTCATCCTCTGTTTGTAAAGGAGAGGGCTTGGGTTTCTGCGGCAGCAATTCCATTTTGCTGCTGGGGCTCACTTTGGGCAGCTCCTTGGCTGAGGAAAGTCCCCCCTCTGTCCTTGAGCTCGATAAGTAGAAGGGACTCCTTTTTCTTTAACAGGAAAAAGCCACTTGGCTCTATTTGTCGTTCTTCATTACCCTTATCTCAGTCCCCCTTTATCCTCCTTTCTGCTGTGTTGCCTGGTCACTGTAGCTCTTAATACTTCCGCTCTTGATAAAGATGTCTCGTTCAAAGTGTATTTATATCATTAGTTTCAACTGCCTTACTTGGCAATGGGACCCTCTGTGATTGGTGTGGTGGTTGTTTTCTCATTCTTAGTCCAAGAGGCAGGGTTATAAACATGTCCCATACATTCAGTGAGGCCACCCCTTCCCAGGAATCATTTCCAGGCTTTAATCTGTGCCTTTGCAGATCATCCCTATAGTATCATGCAGTGTGGCTGTGCTAAGCAAGGGTATCCCTTGCCACGGCAGGGGTTGGAATTCAATGAGCTTTAAGGTCCTTTCCAACCCAATACATTCTGTGATTCTATATCATTTAATGCTCTACTGTTGAGCCCTGGCTCTTTAGCAAGCTGGATCCCAGGAGTGGCAGACCAGAACAGAGCCCTAACTGACAGTGCCCCCCCAATCCCTTCATTTTCTTTCATTGTTCAACATTGATGTGGCCATGCTCTGTTGAATGGTTATTTTATGTACTCTCTGGTGTCCTTACAGTGACAATGATGCCAAGTGTTCTTGGTGCTGCTGATGATCAGGACATCATTGCTTCAGCACAGTTGCAGCCTCTGGCTGGGCTGCAGGCATGAGCCTCCCCTCATCAGCATTCCTTGCCCTTTTGGACATACAACTCTGAGGACTCGGGGCAGATTTTCCCTTTCTTTCTGTCCTTTGTTATATAGATTAGATTTTGCAGGGAGCTTTATGAAATAAGGAGCCCTTGATTTCCAGTGTCACCCTGCAGAGATTTAATGGTCCATGTAACAAGAGCCCGTGATCAGGCTTGTATTACAATTTCATATGGAAAAAAAGGTTGTGAAAATAGATAAATAATAAAAAAGAAAAGAAATAAAGAAAAAGAAACAAAAACTGAAGAGTTCTTTAAAATGTTTGGCTGGTTCTAAGATGTGCCAGGGGAGACTGCAAGGACTGGTAGGACAGTGATTGTTATTTAGCTTCTAAGACTGACTTTCATGGAAACAGCATGATAGAAAGAGATTTTGGTCAGGAATCTCAATACCTTTCACATCAGTATAGTGCAAAGTAGATAGCCCAGGGTGTCAGTGTTGAATCTAATCTCCCATGGTTGGAGTTCAAACTTCACACTCAGGTTTCAAGCCTGTTACCTGCAGACACAAGGCACAGTAAAGTAATTCTTGCAGCTTGCGAGTGGGTTGTGTTGTGTGGACAGAGATAGAAACTCTCCTGGTATTTTGCTTTGAGCTGGGCTGTTTGCTTCTCCCTCCTGTGGAACAGTGTGCTGTGCACAAAGGAGTGACTTCTGTGTGGAGTGGGTGTACCTGAGACACGACTGCTTGAGACAGCTTGACTACAGTTAAACAGATGGTCCTCACTTTAACATCTGATTTGGGATTCAATTACACAATAAACCACATAAGTGTGTACATGAGGTCTGTCTATGTTCCCTTCATACTCAATAGAGATTCAGCTAATACAGGCCATGGAGCCTTCAGCATTATTGCTGTACCTGAAGGAGTCACTTGATGATCAAGTCATATCATAGACGCATTGAATCATAGAATCACTGAATCATGGAATCATAGAATAGTTAGGGTTGGAAAGGACCGTAAGACCATCGAGTTCCCCCAGTAACTTTATTGGAGGCACTATCCATATTTACTATAGTGAGAACACGGCAGACACCTACAAGTAGTTCCTTGAATGCCACCCCATTTTCCTTTGCAGTGCCCACCTCTGATGCCTGTTAACTCTGGAAATGTAGGAGTCAACATTTCAGCAATGCCATTATCTTTGATCAAAGCCCCCCAGAGCAGCGTTATCTCTTAGGCACCTGAGTCTGTAAATCTTTACCACTGTTGTGATTCTCAGATTTCACCCTCTAGACAGTTCAGTTTGTCTGGTTCTGGATATGGAACAGCAACCTAACACCAAGATATTTCTCCGAGCTTTGCTGGCTTGTTCATGAATACCATCATGTGTGACTCATGCTCGTTGGCATGGATAAGCAGCTAGATTTAAAATATGGGTTTGTGCTTTTGATTTCCAAACAGAGCCTGATGGAAAAATAGTATTTATCCCTGCACTTGATCCATTAAACTGACTCGATTGCAATAAAAGGCTGTTTAATTCCCTATATTAAAAAACAAAACCAAATAACAATATTTTTACCAAGCATCAGATCTGAGAAATCTGAGCAATATTCTCATTAGTGCAGCCTTTTCTGGTTAGCCATGTCAGGGGAATACTTCTCTGTTGCCCTGGTGTCCTGAAGGCAGGCTTGTGCTACCTGAGACAGTGTTTGGGATGCATCTCAGTGGAGATTAGCAGGAGCTGTGAAACTTCTGACCTTTCAAACACTAAAGCAAGATCTGAAATCTCTGCTTGCAAGTATTCACAACTTTAAATCTCAGGCAGTGTCTTTAACCTTGTCTTTAATTAGACACCCCGGTAATATCACAGCAGAAATAACCCAGTGTGTCAGCACCAACGTAGCCTTCAGCAGGAGACGCAGATGCTATTTGGCAGCCTGGCTTCCTCCAGCACTTGCATTCCTTCTGTGTGCACTCACCTTCCCCACTCGTATCCCAAACTTTACCCCAGGCTCCAGTGGTGGAGTCAGGAAAATCATAAAGAAACCAATATAGAAAAACTCAAACTTGGTGAAGTTGCAGTGGACACTGTCAGAAACAGAAAGTGATGAATGCTTTGTCTGCACAACATGTTTTACAAACCCAGGTGAGACAACGCTGTGTTGCTCACCCTCTTGACAAGGATGTTTTCTTGTTGCTCTTCACGACTATGCCCTGCTGTCACCCCAGCCAGTACCTCTGAGTGACCTTAGGAGAGTCACCTAAACACATTCTTTCTGTCAAAAGGATAATCCTTCCACTTGCTCTTTGCTTTCTCCCCTTGGTTCCAGCAGCCAGGCAGAGGAATGCAAGCTCAGTACCCTGCCAACATGGTCATGCACCCTTTGGGTCAAAGCTGGCTTATATCTCACCTGCTTTCAGCCTTGGCAAGTGAGTTCACATCTGCCCAAGGTCTCCCAGGCAGATTTATTCAGCACAACCCAGTCTGAGTACTGGGAGTCATTAGTGCTGTGCACTGTGCAGGTTCATTTAGTCCCCTTCACTGAAGGCAAATGGGGTGTGAAAAGAAGGCTTATTATCCAAATTCACTGATGGGACATTCGGCTATGAAATACTTCAATCTCTTCAACATTCATCTCCTTGCTATTATGGGGATTGCTTGGTACTACAAGGACTTCACACAATGCTTATCTCAGGGGGATTCTTATCTGAATTGCTCTGTATAGGTGCTATTGTAAGAGTGACAATTGGAAAGAATAATACCTTAAATACCCTTCTTCTCCATGTTTAATGGCATTTCCCTCATTTCCTAGTGATTAGGGAAATTTGTTTTTTTTTTCCTAGTAGTTGGTTTTAGCTTGTATTTAGGAAGTTCACCTTTCTGTAAGTGACATTGTCCCAGAGGAGGGACTAGTTAAATCTGCGTAAATGAGTGTTTTGAAGGAAAATGAAATGCCTTCCTCACTTGCCTTCAGATGGTGAACATTCATCAAAAGTAAATGGCAAACACTTTAATCCAGAGGTGACCTTGCAGCTGAGACAGAAACAATTGGTCCCAGTGATGGAGCCTGAGTCACATTTGACAGAGATTGGGGCAGGAAGGGTTTACCTAATTTCCTAAAGGTGCCCGGGGACTGCATTTTTCTGATCTTTAATAGCCAGGGTCCAATGAGGAGAATAAAACCGCTTCTTCGTTTCTTCTTGAGCTTTATCTTAGATGTTTGTTATTCCTGAGATACCACCACTATCTCAAGGAATCAAAATGGGCTCCATCACCGGTACCAGAAGCTGCCTGGGAGCCAGTGGAGACATCTGTGTGCATGGAAACCCAAAGCAAACTGAGTTGGGCTAGTATACACAATCAGATTCAAACAAGGAATCACAGCAAGTGAAACAGGATGTCATGAAGGCCTGGGTCACTGAGGTGTCATCCAGGAGGAAATAAGGGAATTTCTTGGTTTGCCAGAGGTGAAATAATGTGCTTTTAGAGAGTGTTGTCCTGTGAGTGCTGAGAAGGACTCCAAGTTTCTTCAGCATTGGGATAGCAAGGAGGTATGTGCCATGGGGTGATGTGAGGTCAGTGTCAAAGTGAGCTATTTAAAGCATTTCACCTTTCTGACCAGCATCACTTTGGTCTTGCTTGGGTTTATGTGAGCCACTGCTGTTTGCAAGGTAATGTGCAATGATGCTGAGAGGTGCAGTTAAGAGTCATCACTTGCTGGCTAAGGCTCTGGACTGAAGTCTCAGACACTGGTGTCACACTGATAGGAAAGAGTGGTACAACCACTGTGCATTTAGACCAGTTCAGACATCAAAGCAGCTTCCAGTACCTGCAAGGGGGCTACAAAGGTGCTTCATCAGGGACTGTAGTGGTAGGACATGGAGTGGTGAGTTCAAAACTTACACAGGGGAAGTTCAAGTTAGATACAAGGAAGAAGTTCTTTACTGTGAGGGTGGTGAGGCACTGGAATCGGTTGACCAAAGAAGTGGCATATGCTCCATCACTGGTGGTGTTTAAGGCCAGGTTGAACAGATACTGATAGAACCTGAGATAACCCCAGAGCCAGGGCTGAGCAAGAAGTTAATGCTGCGAATCTGGGGAAATCATGTGTAGCTGCTATTCTGCTGAACCCACACATCAGCCAAAGCTGGGGAAGTCTTAATGGGAGCAGAATGAAGGTTAGGATCCAGGTTGGATTTTGTTCGTCTGAAAGCATGCATACTTGGGGGGTTTTCTGTGTGGTGGCTATTAGCTGCCTATGGAAACATGTAAACATATCTGGCCCTTGCTTATGCAGCAGAGTGTGTTCCTGTGTATACACAGGACCTTACCAACTGACTTGATTGACTAAAATAAACTTGCACTGCTGCTTCTCCCTGTGAGCTCTGCAGGGACAGCACGTTCACAGCGTTAAAGTGGGTTTCTGGTTTATGGATTATAAACACAGTTGTTTATGAACGTTCAAACACAGATTATTGGTGATGGAAAAGTGAGAGAAAGCCAAGCCTGACCTTCAGATCCAGGTTCAGTTTGTAGACAGCAGAAGGAACATTTGGGGTGAACTCACGAACCCACTAAGTTATGCTATTGGGTTCAAGGGAGCCACACTTGATTTTCTCTCTTGCTTCAAAGATAACCAAGGCACAGATAGCTCTGGCTTCTATTCCTCCCAGTAGCTGTGTACGGCACAGCTGACTCTTCATATAAAAATCTGACTTATTCAGATCTGAAGCAGCTAAAATTCATCAGGAATAAAACCAAGATTCCCATGGTCTCAGCTGGTGAAATACACAAAGACCAAATTATACCAGAAGTGTGGAGGGGGCAGGCAGGAAACCCCTTCTCTTGGGTTTGGGTTTGTTTGTTTGTTTGCTTTTTTCTTCCTTATTTTATAAGCAACATGTATGTGAATAACCATCTCCATATCCAGAGGGGCTGTCTGATGCCAATACCACCTTCTGTAAAATGGCCCAAAAAGGGTGGTTATTTTCTTCAGCATGTTGGCATTGATTATTTTTTCTGAAACTTGGTGTCATGTTTCCATCTGGAACTAACAAAATTTCCCCCTTTTTTACGGCATTTTTGGTCTGTATTTTGACTTTGATTGTATTCGAAATGACTCTTTGCAAGGACTCATCTCCGTGTGACTCCTGGCCCTGTTTCCATCACAACATCATGGCTGTCCTGGGATGCTTCTACACAAGCTGCTCTGACTTATCCCCAGTACGTGTGGCTTTAATTCAGCTCAGTTTCACACTGTTTTGCTGCAAATATTCAATGTGCTTTGTGTCATGTGTGGCTTCATCAGGAATTTTTCCCTCGTGCCAACAAGAAAGGGGACAAGGGAGTGGTAAGGGATTAAGGAGTCTTTACCAAGAGCTGAATGCCTTCCTGGCCTCATCTTGGCTTTTCCTCACACACTTTGCTTTTGTTAATATTGCCTCTCCAGAAGCATATTGCTTTTTGGAAGCTGATTTGCCTGTATAGAGCAAAACAGACTCTGGCAGAAGCATTGTGGAGCTGGGAGATATCTCTTTTTGGGGATGTTTCACATTCTTGCACCACATGTAATTTACTGAATGGGGGTCAGGGTACGTAGAGTAAAAGGGACTCCTATGAAAACATGTATTTATTGTCAGTGTCCCACAGAGTTAAATGAAGAATGCTCTAGGCTGGGTTTAATGGCATTTTTCCCAAGTCCTGTTAATAATGACATTGTCCCAATCTTGGTATTTCACTTTGTGCTTTTCCTCTGTAGCAGAGGGGATGAAAACTTGCCACATGAGTGAGTGCACATGCTGGGAAGAGGAAAGCACAGTCCCTGCTTTCACCATCACAACTTGAGAATCCCTCTAGCTTCAATATTGTCTGCCAAGGGGCAGGAAAGCAGAGAGGTGACTTGGATCCCTATTGTCTCCTTGTGTCCCAGCCTACTGGTGATCACAGCATGGTTGGCATCAAGGACTTCAATCAACCTTCACGACTGCTAACAATAAAGCTGGTGTCTTATGTGGGGTGGATGGAGAGGCAATGCAAATATTTAGATTTCTAATAATACCAGAAGTGCTTCGAAAGGCTCGCCTTTCCCCTGCACTGCAAGTGGCAGAAGACTAAAGGTGGCTGGCAAGCTGCATTGACAGCCCACTTGGCATTTTCTTCTTCATTCTTAATGTTTGACTTTCTACCAAGAAAATACTTTTAAAGTGAATACATTGGCTTCAAAGAGGACATTCTTGATGTGATCAAGACAAGCCTTGTAAGCCTGTCCTGCTCGTCTCTTGTCACAGGACCGAGGTTACAAGAGAAAACAGCCTCAAGCTGCACCAGGGGAGGTTTAGATGGAGATGAAGAGCAATTCCTTCCCCAAAGGGTGCTCAGGCTTTGAAACAGGCTGCACAGGGCAATGCTGGAGTCACTGTCCCTGGAAGTGTTCACACACCGTGAAGACAAGACCCTTAGTGCCATGAGTTAGTGGTGGCCTTGGCAGTGCTGGGGTAAGGGTTGGACTGGATGAGCTGAAAGGTCTTTTTCAACCTGGTTGATTCTATGATGAACCAACCTGCAGCTCCTCATTGTGTGGTACTGGATGGCTGGGGCCCAGCTGAGCTGGCTCCAGAACTGGGAGTGCAGAGGGCAGAGGGCATCATACACAAAATCATCAGCCTTACTTGTGGCTTATCAGTTAAGAAATTACCTTGATGTGGATGCCATGCTTTGCCAAAGTAGTGTTCTGTGCTGCTCTGCACCCTGCGGGTGTTAAATCATGGTCTTTCTGCTGTAATACATTCTACAAAAACCTACAGCCTTGGGTAGGACTAAGACAACCTCCACAGTGAGGGAACCACCATTGAAAATGGCCTGTCAATAGACAGCCCTCCGCTATGCTTGACAGAAATGAAAAGACGAAAGGTATAAAAGAACATTAGCTTTGATAAGAACAGATTGGTAGCACCCCATTTAAAAGACTGAGGATATTTACATTCACATCATACAGGCTTCAACCAACACAAACAGCCCAGAAAATCAGGTCTGATAGAGCAAATGCACATTGAAAGTAATGTCCTGGGTTCTATGCAGAGAATATAAAGTCTTATGCAGAGAACAGTCATCTCCTGCGGTAGCTGAAGTGATCTTCCAGGATAACCTGTGCAGGGCATTTCACACTAATCTAATCTGCAAGCAAGGGCTACCAGACACCGACACCCCCTGTTTGCCAAATCCAGACTGACTAATGCTTCCCTGACCTTGGCTTCTGTTCCCGTGCGGATCTGCGCTGCACAGGAGAGTTGGCAGCGTGACAGCAGCGCAGGCACTTCATCTTCAAGGCATTTTATTTAGCATTCCTGTGAAAAGGGGGGGTGTTAAGATGCCTGGTTTGCAGAGGGAGGAAAGGTGACAAAGGGCTGCACCCTGGGCTGGGGGCCGGCTGCTTTCGGGGCTGGAATTCAGGCTTAGGAATGTCCTAAAGCGAAACCCTCTCTGCATCTTTCTGCTCCCCTGACAGTCCTTGCGGTCACACAAACAACAGCCTGCTCCTTTCCTAATGCTGCAGTGCCTTTTTTTTCCTCTCTTATTAGAAAATAATCTCATCAAGGCAGGAATCACCTTCATTTAATGTCTTCTCACAGCCTCTGCTAGCCTTGAGCCAGGAGTTATGTCAAAGCACATAGCTGGGATTAACTCCTTGTGCTCCCTTATTCGAATATAAAGCAGAATTTGAATGGAGCTCTGAAGGAGGGTGGAGTGCTTTTGCTTCAGTTTTTTGTAGGAATTGCTCAAAATTTAAAGACATTCAGAAGATGCATTAAAAAATAAAATTAAAAAGCTTTAAAATGGTATTTTTAATCTGGGATATTTCCACAGTGGCTTCCTGGTGCTGTGATCCTTTTCCTGCTCTCTGGGGCAGAGGAAAATAGGAATTTCACTGTTCCTTTTGCTAAAGGGATAGCACACCCTGTTCCCCTCTGCTTTAAATAGTATTATCATGAATCAAAGAGATCACAGAGGTAGATTTCATGTTGAAGCAGAGATTTATCCCGTACTTTGCGTGGAGGGGCGTCATCACGCCACTGTTTTTCTCTCTGGGATGCAGCAGGAGCAGTGGTTTCTGCAGCCGCTGTTGCAGTGTGTCCGAGGCAGCCTCATCAAAACCTCATCCTGAGTGGAAGCAATTGGGTTTGCTTCCAGGGCTTCCTCCCTGGGCCTCCCAGAAACGGGGCTGCCCTGGCTTAGCTTTCTTTATAACAAGTGGAGCAGTGAGGGCAAAATAAAAGCCGAGGTGTAAGCAGAGTCTTCTCTTTCGCTGTTATGATCCTGCGAAGCACTGAGTATTTCGACCCCAATCCAATGAAACACTGCTTAATGCAGTGCGCAGAGCAATTCCTTAGAGCTCACTGGGTATTCACTTCAGATTATGCAGATTTGGGTCAGTACATTGCTGAATTCAGCCCAGCAGCTGCAGGGAGCTGCTCGCCTGCCCTGGGGAGCACACAGGCAGCAGTTCCCGGCCTGTTTATAGCCATTTCTGCATCAGCATTCATGGAACTCCCTCTGGTGGATACCTTGATTCGTTTGCTGCAGAGGAAGAGTCGCGCTTTGCAAAATGGGTTTAAAGAACTAGGACTGAGGAGTTCGATTTCCCCACAAAACACTGAGTCTTTTCAGATCTGACCCCCATGTCCTTTTTGCTGACTCCCCCACGTCTTCTTCCAACCCTTCGGATGTTCAGCACTGCCGTCACATGCTGTATAAATATATTAGAAGTTAATCAGGCCAGTGGGTTTCTGGCTGAATGGGCATCTGACCTGGGAGAATAGTGGCTCCGGGTCTCCTCCCGTTTATGCCTTCCGAGGGTTAATGGCAAACACAGAAGCAAACGCCAGAGAAAGGGAGCAGTGCTCATGACTCCTGTCACCCAGGGCAGTACCCCCACCATTAATCTGTTTCTCTTTCTTCTTTAGTTAACTCTGTTACTTCTTTGGTTAACAAGTATTGAATTACTTTGTTCCCAGGGGAGGAAAAGGTGAGATCTGCAGCCAGAGCTGTACCCTGGTGGCTGTGGGTACAGTGGGAATTGCTGGTGCATCCTTTCCCCAAGCTGCGTTGATGCTGGGCAGGTATGCAGAGGTCCTTGCAGGTGTCAGACCTGCTCTGAGGTGTTCATATAGAAAAACTTTGGGAGAGCAAGAAATCCAGGTCTCTCAAGTTCAGCCTATGCAGAGGAACATCCTTGCTCTAAGCCAAATCTCTGGCAAAAGGCCGACTGCATGTCAAAGCAAACCTGAGCAGAGCAATTCCTTTCTCTTGAATCAGGTACCTAGAATGGAAGTAACCAACCCAAACAAGTCAAGAAGAACCAATTACGCATTTGATGACTTTATTTAAGGCTATCAGTCAGATATGGTTAAGATATGAGGAAAGGTTTTAATGAAAACAAAACACAAATACAAAATACAATATGCAACATACAACGTACAAAATGTTGTGTTATCAATACAACTGCCCAAATGCCAACAACTACCAGCATGTCTTAACGCTACCCAAAGTACTCATGGGCTTTCTTTGGGCTGTAGGGCTTGCCGGATATTTTCTAAAAGAGCTATCCAACATGAAATGAAAGCCATGGAAACTTGCACAGATTAAACCCCAGAGGTCATTTTACACAAAGAGAGAAGGATTGAGATTTGTTCTGTTTTCTTCACCAATGCACACAGCTGTAAAATAGATTTGTTCAGGTCAGTCCTTCATCTGATGGAAATCAGCTCTTCAGTTCACTTAGTGACACAGGTACACAGAGCTACTGGAATACCTGAGATTTAAGAGGCAAAACACAATATGACTTTGCAAGACTAAAAAAAGAGTCTTTGAAAGACTTAAAACTAATCATTTTTAAGAATGAATACTGCTGATCAATTGCAGGTAAAATCTGAATAAGAATAATGGATTTTACATGCACAGTGACAGCCATGTCTGAATGCAGAGGGGCACTGCTTTTGTTGGCCGTTTCCCAGAATAACTGTAGTCCTGGATCTTGTATTTCATCTTTGCTGTTGGATTAGGAGCCCAAGGGACAAAGATGAGATCCAAAACCTACCTGGCATACACTGCTGGCAACCCAGCTCTTCAAGAAAACATGAAATGGTTCAACCCACACAGGCAGATTTGTAGAAATTGGAGTTTCTCTTCCAATTTTTCCTCATGGTCATTTCAAATAACCACTTTCCATCTATTACTGTGAAAACAAAGGCCAGAACTGTTCAAGTTTTTTTTTCAAGGGGAAGAGGGGAGGCAATGTCTCCTGGAGAGGTACATTTGAGAGAGGGCAAATATAGCTGTAGTTTGCCTCGGTGAATGTGTTGGTGATAAGCAACAAGCATTTCAAAGACTTGATGCAGGTAAGTCTCAAACAGGCCATGTCTGGATGTTTGCCTGTATTTATCTGTACCTCTCGTGTTTTGGGAGCTGCACAGCAGACCCTACAACCAGATCTTCCAAAAAGCTTTTCAATTCTTCCTTGTCCAGCTTAATCCTAAATGATCCAAGAGGAACCTTTTCACTTCCATGGCCAGAATCATATTAGCTGAGAGTTTTATCGAACAGTCGGTATAGTCGTGGTATAGCCATGTAACCAAGTGTAGCAGCTTGGCTATATGGCTAAAATGAAAAGTTTCAACAGCAAATAAAAAAGCAACCCATGGACCTTAAAGATCAGTTAGTAACAGAAATGTACTTGTTGTGATAGAGTTTCAGATCAGAATTACAGATAATCACTAACTAGATCACGTACTTTTTCCTCTGATATAATGGAATCTGCAGTGTGTTGTTCAGATTTCAGTATATGGTGAGCAGTGACTTGTCTTTGGAGTTCCAAAAGTGTGTCCAGTTTGATTTTACTATTTCAAAAGATGACAAATTCAGGCAGTTCCCAAGGTATCCAGTCCTGAGCAATTTTTCTCTCCAAGATGGAACACTTGGTAGCAATGGCAGAAGTCTGGAACCCAAAATCCATTTCAAGCGTGAAAGCAAAAAAGTGCCAAGAAAAATGCAGTAGACACAGATAGGTATTGTCAGGGAGAGCCAAACAGTTCCAGAAAGTGTGATCTGTAGTAGCATTTCATCAGACAACATCGGAAAATTCATTTTACCTAGGAAAAATCAATTACAGATACAAAGAGTACAATATGGCAAATCTCTGGGGTTATGTAGGGGTGTGTTGGTTGTTATTAGTCACTGACTACCATGTCTCCTCTATTTCATGGCATTTCTTCTTAGTTACGTGTATTTTTTATCACAGTTCAGTGCATACCAGATGAGATGAATTTAGACTTGCTCTTCAGACCTGCTAGGATCATTTCTTCTGCCTGGAACTACTTGGGTAGCTTTGCAGCACCCGGAGCAGGTGTATTTCAGGAAACACAAGTAAGCACTCCCTGATATGATGATGGTGATGATGATAACGACTGTAGTGCTAAGAGCTTGTGACACTATATCCTCCAGGAGGGAGCTGTGTCCTGCTGTGGAGAAGGAAGGCAGCTCTGTATTCACACCTAGTAATGATGGAGGATTCACAGATTGAAATTACATCAGGAACTAAGAAAAAAGCACAATATGGATGGTATAGAAAAAGAATAAAGAGACCCCACAAAAATAGGGCACACTGGCATTTATCTCAGTTAAGTTTAGGCGTTTTCGGTGTACATGAGAACATCTGAGTGTCTCTCAGCTTACTTGTAAGGAAAAGCAAGAAATGTGCTCTTTGAGGGCACAGTTAATTTGCTTAAATTTGTCTGTCTTTAGCATGAACCATCGATCACAGGATATCAGGCTGGATGGGACCTCAAGGATCATCTGCTCCATCCTTTCTAGGCAAAGCATGCCCCAGACTGGATGTTGCAGCGCCCTGTGCAACCAAATCTTAAAAGTGTCCAACACTGGGGAATCCATCGCTTCCCTGGGACGTTTTTCCAATGGCAGTGAGACAGATGTCTCCCACACAGTGCTTTTTTTCCCTCAGAATGTCTAAAGGAAGACAGAGCATGATGAGCTTGGAAAGAAATGGCTTTATTTCATGTCTTTATTTCATGGCTTTTATTTATTATCAAATTAATTCCACACATGATGTTTTTCATTCTTGGAACAAGAACACATAGAACAGCTATTGAAGCTGGTTCTGTGAAAATATCCTTATGGATGGCACAGGAATTAAAAAATCAGTGCAGTGATATGAGGATAGACTGTCACAATACCTGAGCCACAAGGCTCTGAAAATGGTATTGGAGTAATTCTGTTCCTGAGAGGTAAGACATTTTTTGGCATACTGTGACCTTGATTTAGTTTAATCAGTTCATTTGGACTATCCAAATACTTGCTACATGCAACCAAAAATCTCTAGAAGCACAGACAGCCAAGATCTGTCACTTGACATTGCACTGCTGGCAGACGGTATTATTCAGCTGGTTTCTTCTTCATGATTGATATAGGGGTTTTCCCCAGAAATGCTCCTCAAAACCAATGCCCTTTTCCAGGAACACAGAGTAAGTCATTCTTGTCCACTCTAGTTGCTATTCAATATCCAAATCACTGCTGGGTACCCCCTACTTCAGAGCTTTACAGTACTGTCCCCCGTTATGGTCCTCCCAGGAATGTGATGAGTGTGCTAAGTACATATGTGCTTACCATAAGATCCTGTGCTTGGGTTAAGAACATGACCAGATTGCTTTAGAATTGATGTCTGATCCTACTTTTTGTTAGCCTTCCCAGTTCCTGGCTTGTTGACATTCCTGTGCAATTCACCCCTACTTTACAGATCAATCTCACAATGGCATTGTATTATAAATTATGAATCACTCAATGATCTTAAAGGTCTTTTCCTACCTAGTTGATTCTATGATTCTATAAAGAGAGCTCATGCTTAATGCAGCATGTTTACCCCTCTGCATACAGAGTGATGCATCTCATATTTACACAGAGAGTCATATTCCCTCAGCACAAGTAGAATGATTGTGCAGGATGTGACAGTGCAGAATCCAGCTTTCACAGAGCAGAAACAAGACATGAACTCTCTTTTTCCTGGTCATTTTTACCCCTGAGCTTGTTTCTTTCCTTTGGCACACATGAATTTATAGATAGATAGATAGATAGATATAGATAGATATAGATAGATATACACACATACATGTATTGCATTTTGCATATCTATATCTCTGCTGACTGAGTTAGCAAAAAGAATACTAAGCTGTTATATTTTCCATGTGGAATTTCGTCCAAGTTCAAAGGACAGCACACTGTGTTTTCTAAAGGAGTTATCCTTATGTACATTTCCCAGGGGAATCAATCAAAGTGAGGAAACAGGAGCTTTAAATAGGATTTTCCTTTGAAAGCTGCACTAAAATCACTATTTTCATCAGGGCTTTCATTTAATAGGGGCCATATTTTTCCATTCTTCCTCTAGTGAGAAGAGCAGTGATTCTGATGGAAATTTTCTGAGTCTGAACTATGCTGTGGCCTGAATGGAGTTTCCCATCCAAGACTTCTTTCTCCAGTGCTCAGGCTACTTTAAGTGTGAGGTCTTGAAGTGCAGCCGCTATTCCTACTGTGCTGATATCCCACTGATTTCAAGATCATACCAATTAAAAGCTCACCTCTGTTATGATGCCAGACAAAACACTCCACAGCAGAGCCAGGCTGTGAGAATGCCAGTCTTGAGTCTTGCTACATTTGGTATGGTTGTGATGAGCTGAATTTATGATCATTTCACTGTTACTTTGTCCTTTTCACCTATTTTGTTTTTCCTTGCCCCTTTATCTTGCCTTGTATATGGGCTGTAAGCTCTATGATACAAGCATTCATTAAACAGGTGCCCAGTGACTCAGGGTGAGGAAGATGGGTCTGTGAATGGGACTACTTGTTGTTCCTGCAATAAAAACAAACAAGAGCATGAACAACTCACATTCAACTATCTGAGAAAGCAAAAGGTGAAGCACTGACAAAGAATACAGATGGTGACACAAGGGTGAGCGGCACCTGTGAATGCCACCAAGAAGTCTTCATTTTCCTTTGTTCTGTTTTCAGGTGCTCAGAGCACAAGTTCATTTTTCACCTAACCCATCTCTTTGCTACTGCATATCAGCAACTGTAGGAACGTGCGCATGGCAACGCCTCCAAAGGAGGGAATGCAGCTGCCCTGGGATCATGTCCCTCGGAGCTGCTGCTGGCACACAAGTCCTCCCTTTCAGTGAATAGATATGCTAATAGGATGCTAACCCTCCCTGCACAGATGCGAGCTGCAGCCTGGTCCCTCTGCAAAGGGAGAACACAGAGGGCTCTTCAGGCTTGCTCATTCTCTTCAGTATTGACTTTTTCTATTATGTTACACTGCCTCCAATTGTAATGGCAGAGAGGTTGCTGGCTCAGATACCCACGGGGCTGGCCCTGCTGTTCTCTGTCAGCAAACTGACCCACCAAGGATGGGAAAAGGCAAGTTACACAGTCAGGGATGGGGAGCAAGACTGCAGGAGAGGGAAAGAGGTTGACATCTCTGCACCTCAGGCTTCACGCCACATCATGCTCCAGTTATGTGTCCTCGCATCCAAAGACCCTCCCAGCTCTGCTCTCTCTGGCCAGCTTTTGTCCTCATCAAGTTACTTCAATAAAACCACCTTTAGCCTGTGTTTGCATATGTTTAGCATGATCTTATTTATAGTTCACATCTCACTCAGGCTTAAACTTACAAACTTTGTCTCTTTGAAATCCCTCTTCAAGACCTCATTCTCCCCTCTCTTGGGAGTAATCAGCCAGCGCATCCTGAATGGAATGGAAGGCAGTTCTGCTTTGGTTACAGAGTTTAAAATTGAAGATTCCACAAATGTCCTCATTTACCCATCTTTTCCTGTAGCTGAATAAAACCAACAAGCACCATAAACAATGTTTGTTTATCTTCCTAATCAAAGAGATGGGTTTTGCAGCCCTCTGCTTCTCCTCAACCTGGGAGAGAGAGAAGAAAGGAAGCCCTTGGAGTTGGTAAATGCCTGCAAGATCTTGCTGTAGTGCAAGACTGAAGTGGCAGATTTTCATGTCCAGAGGAATGGGATGTGCATCAAGTGGAATCTGACAGCCACATTTTACTAGAAACCATATAAATTTTCATTGCTAGGAAATGAGCTTCAGATTTCTAAGAACACACAAAGTCCTTTCAAACTTCCTCTGGTCAAAGCAGAAACACGCAGGTTACAGAATGTTCTCTGCTCAGATGTGACAACGTAAACACCAAGAATTGTCTCCCTTTGAAAGGACCAAAGGTATATGGTCCTGGAGGGTCCATACTGAGACTGTATGGCATTTTGCAAACAACTCTGTGTGCCTCCTAGCCCTTTTCCCACTCACAGGGCCTACAGTTCTCCCATGTCCTTTCACAAGGTGGATTTGATGCTTAGCTATTTCTGGCCAGTAGTCAGACACTGCAGTGCCTGTCACAAAGCTGTATGTCAAGAGCATCTCACTAGATCAGGCAATTACCAATGAAGTCTCCAGCTGCTCTCTAAGGTCTCTGTCTGCAATTTTCCTTGTCCAGCTCTGCAGTTCATGCTGCAGGTTGTCAGAGCCAAGCACAGCCATCTGTTCATCAACTCCTGCACAGCAGCATGAAACCCCTTCGTGGCCTGTGGAGATGACTGTCCTTCAGCCATAGTGATTTTACAATGCCTGTGATTGGCAAGAATGTACAAGAGGAGCAAAATTCAGTAACTTCAGCTAGGAGATTGACCAGAACTTCTGGCCAGCAGAAGGCAGCTCTTTGCCTGTCTCCATTGGGTACAAGGTGTTCTGCAAACACAGAGACAGAAAAATAAAGGTTGACGTCCCAGATGTGAAACAGATGGATCTGAGAGAATGAATGCAGAAGGGTGGAAATCAGGAGATGTCATCAAGCGAGGCTGAAAACAAAGAAGGGGAAGAAAAATCTGGAGATATTTGAGGAAGTAGTACCAAGAACTGTTTGTGGAACAGAGATGTAAGCTTAGGCCCATGAACCATCAGGCAGGTAGTGCTAAATATATGTAAATACAAAGGGATTTAGCTGCACAATGATACAATCAGTGAATTGCATCCAGGCACATTACTGCAGTATTAGCAGAAATTATTTTTAATTATTAAATAATTTATAATTATTAAATATTAATTATAACTCAGATTATAACTCTGAAATGCATGTGTAGACCCCTCACCCTGACCTGTCTACAAATCTTTTTCCTTCTGCTTAAGAGAGTAAAATCTAAAGCTTCCATGAACATTAAACACCTTATCCCCACTGCTTATTTCTCTTAGTGCTTGCATTGTGCTGAAAGATCTATGAAGCATTTTTATGCTGGAGCCCAATACCATGTTGGTTTGCAGATGATATTGTATAAGTCTGAGACTCCATAGCTGTTAAACAAATAACAGGAAAAATAGAAGCCCCTGCATATATTTAGCCAGAGTGGAATTTAACCATAACTCTGAATAAGTTGCCACAGCTTTATGCTCATGAAAAGCGTTACTGTGTGATAATGGCTGATAAGCAAACAGCAAAGATGCCAGCACAAACACTGGGTAGCAACAGTGATTCTCCAGCTCTTTCACTGCAGTCATCTGTGACACAGGAGCTCTCATTCCCATGGAGCTATTCAGAAACCCAGAAATGGAGCTCATTACTTGATTTTTCAAGTCTGAACCAAGAGGAACGTGACAATCCCAGGAACTGTCTGTGCTTTTGGATAAAACTCTGTAGATTTCCTGTCTTAAGTGATGGCCTTCAGTAACAAAGAAAATAAGCTGACATGTCTTCAAAGCAACACTAACTCTCACGAAATATCTGTCTAAGCTCCATATTGCTAACTGGAGGAATGAATCTGCCTTCTTTCAGGACAAAACAAAAAATCTCTTTCCATAGGAAAACTGGATAAAAAAGAAATAGATTGTCCAAATGTGTTATTTACTTGGGATGTCAGTCTAATAATTCAAAAGAGAATAGGGGTTTCTGTGAATGAAATGAGAGTTTGATATACAAGGTTCTTGGAGCAGAGACGTCTTTGAAGAGTGGGATTTGGCTGGGTTTTCCCTTTTGACTTTGTCTTCAGGTTTAAGGCCAAATTTTACTTGAAATAGGATTACTTAAGTTCAGACAGGCTGCAATTACAGGGTAATCATTTAGAGACCTAAATACCAGGTAAATTTGCCAGCTTCAAAAGACCAAACAGCACCAGAAAAGCCTAAGCTCTAGAGGGTCAATCATGGGCCTGTGGATAAACAGAAACCTCCGGCCATGGAAAGTCAGGACCAGTTTCCTGCTTTATGAGCCCATACTTCAACTAACAGTAGTGAAGAGAAACAGAGGAACCTCCATTCATGACTCCAGCGTCAGCTTGCTTCATCCTGGAGTAAGAGAGAAATGGAAGGGCTGCATAGGTGAGAAGAAATACTCGATCATCAGATCATTTTTTGATAGTCTGCTGCTAGTGCAGTTTAAACAAGAAATTTGTTGATTGATGAGAAAATGAACATGAGCCGGCTGCAGTGCACTCACAGCCCAGAAAGTCAACTGTATCCTGGGCTGCATCAAAAGGAGCATGATCAGCAGGTCAAGGGAGGTGATCCTGACCCTCTACTCTGCTCTGTGAGACCTCACTTGGAGTATTGTGTGCAGTTCTGGTGTCCTCAA
>JANRGW010047983.1:0-12253 GCA_024733675.1 Psilopsiagon aymara
CTCTTCATTAGGGACTGTAGTGATAGGACAAGAGGTAATGGGTTCAAACTTAAACAGGGGAAGTTTAGATTGGATATAAGAAGGAAGTTCTTTCCTGTGAGGGTGGTGAGGCACTGGAATGGGTTTCCCATGGTAGCTGTGAATGCTCCATCCCTGGAGGAGTTCAAGGCCGGGTTGGACAGAGACTTTGGTGGCATGGTTTAGTGTGAGGTGTCCCTACCCATGGCAGGGAGTTTGGAACTGGATGATCTTAAGGTCCTTTCCAACCCTAACTATTCTATGATTCTACGTTTTGGCTGAAATAGGTATTCTGGTCTGGGTTTGAGGGATGTGATTACTCACTAAAAGAGCTGTGCCAATGGAAGGTCCTATGTGTGTCTATAATTTAATCCTAATTCTTAAGTTTAAATAGCAGTATTATGCGTAAAATTGCATGGGAAACAGTATACGACAACCACTGCAGACAGAATGGGTAGGAGCATGGGATTAACATACATGAGTAATACATAAGGCAGTACAGGCCAACTAGTTAGACAAGGAATTTCTACGATGAAATGATATCAGGTGCACAAGAAAGAGCTGAGTCAAGGCTTTAGAGGGCCAAAAAGTTAGAAGAAACCACATAATTGCCAAGCAGATATGAACATTTAGGTTGAAAGAAAACTGTGTAATCATATCCAATGGCATTTTTATAGATGAAAATGTTTCATAATATTGATTGAACTAATAAAAGATGTTTCTGTCACCTCAAATATATTCTTCTGCCCTTGAAGAATGTGCCTGTAAAGCTTCCCATCTGAGATATTCAAACACTTTTACTTCTTGAAACTAATTTTTTTAACTTCCGTAAATAATGTAAGATTTCTGCACTAAAATATTTAATTTCCCTCCCTAGTATTTTTCTACTTTTTACTTTGTTTTCACATTCCTTTATGCATATTTCTTACAAGTCATAGCAGCCCATGCAATTTCTATGTCATATTTGCATATCATGAATTTTATTTACATGATTATTTTGCTAAGTCAAATTATTTTCATCGTATTTTCACAGAAATCCAATTGGTTTCAACCTGTGTGTTTTCCCAATACCAGGAGATCAACAAATCTAAATAGAGTTACCCAGAAGAAAGAAGAATGACAGATCTGCACTTACTTCTTGACTAGTTTCTTTTACTGATAACAAACAGAACATTTCCAGTACAGCTGCATCTATACCATGGATGCTTTGTTCTTAGCCTACTACAGTTAAAGTGCTTCTCCAGCCCATATCTCCCTAGTGTTAAAAGCATACATTTTACTGCCCTGCTTTAATTCTTTAATTCCTTGTATATCCTGACTTTACTTAGAGGAAAACTAAAAAGAAAATAGAAAATAGAGAAATAATTCTTTGCTTCTTGTTGAGTAAAATATTGAATACGACATAGAATCACAGAATAGTTAGGGTTGGAAAGCACCTTAAGATCGTCCAGTTCCAAACCCCCCTTATATCTCCCCGAGGAAAATAAAGAAATATCTAAGAAATTAATTTTAAGGACAGAACATGCAAGGGAACATTGCTGAGAAGGTATAAAGTGCATCTTACTCTGTTTTAGAGGTTATTAAAATTCAGTATAAGAATGTGGAACACAGAAAATAGAAAGACACCAAAAACAAAAGAAGAAAGCTGAAAGAAAATGTCTGAAAGAAAAGTGCAGTACAAAAGTAGCATAGTCTTGTGGTCTGAGAAAAAGTAGGGAACTCCTACAGTCTCATGCTGTCTCTAAATGCAACAATCTTCATGTCTCTGTTTCCCAAGTGAGAAAATAACTAACTGGGTCCAAAAAGAACCTCCTCTCCTCCCTCTTGGTAGTATGCAGGTACGCAGACGAGGAACTGACCAAGGAAGTAGATATTCTAATTGACAGGAAGACGCCTGCAAGCTGGATGAAAACAACTGCTTTGAAGGAACAGAGAAATTCCTCATCTGGGCAGTGCCTGTGAGAAAGTTCACAAGTTCTGCTTCAAAAATTCTTCCCTGGACTGTCATGTGAATAAATTTTTTTGTGCTCTAAAATCACAAAAGACTGATTGCACATCATCCCTTCCTAAATCACAGAAAGCCAAGTCACTCGTGCTGACATGGACTCCATGTGATTCAGAAATGTGTTCCCAACCTAACCACCTTGCGATTATGTAGGTGTTAAAGTGCCTCAGCAAACATCTCAAATGCTAGATAAATTCAGGGTCTCCTAGTAATTCAGAGCTCTTCCGTTGAGGACTCTATAACCATGTATTTTTTGGAGAACAGTAACACACAAATGCCGGTGATCTCCTTGAGACTAAGTAAATCAGATACCGTGGATGAAGTTAAATTTTGAGTCATTGCTCTCTTTTTTTCTGTATTCTGATGGGAGAAATTTTTTTAAAATCAATGCAAATATGAAATATGATTTCTCTGTTTATAGAGCCAAGAAATGTAAAGGAGATCTATTGTAAAAAGTATCAGGTTCAATGAGTACATGAAGGTAAGCAAATTAAGTTGCACAAAACCAAACTACATAAGCAATGGGGTGGAGAGGAATTTGACTATACCAGGCATGTCACCAGCAGAAAGTGACCTGTCAAACACCTCCTGATGTCTTTGTTGCTCCTGCTACAAGCTAGAACAACCAAAAGTCAACTCGTAGGAGCAGTTTTCCTGGTTCCTTGATTTTTAACCCTGAATCCAATCTCCTCTGCTTTACATCTCCTATCTTCTACTACAGCAAAATGTGCTACTATTATGAAACAGTTGGTGTTTCTGTTTGCTTTTCTTGAGCAGGGGTGGATGAAACAGAAGTGATAGAGCTGGGGAGAGAACAGGGATTGAGTCCTATTTTGCCAGTTGGATTTTTGGTGCAGGAACACCCTCAAAGCTCTGTTCTCTTGTACATGCTGGCCAAGCCTGCTTGCTACTGCTTCTTCCTCCTCATGTTTGCCTTTTTCAAAAGCTCTTTTTAATCTTTTGTGTATAAGACACCAAGTCCTTATTGTATAAGTTAGAAATAGTTTCCTCCACCTCCCCAGGCTTTGATTTCTTTCTTCTGATGGGTTTTGTTTTTCGTTTTAACAGTGTTCAATGGTCTCTAGCCCTATCACCATTTACAATGCTCTTTGGGTCATGCTCTGGTAATATTTACAATACATGAACTTCACACCCATCAACCACTAAACTTCCATTTGTTCTTGACAGAGAAAAACAGACTATAAAATCTACTGATATCAAAGCAGCAGACATACATCAGCTGCAAAAATAAAAGCCATTTTCAATTTCCTCGCATAACAAAGCAAACCCCATTTCAATGAATGTCTCAGCTCAGGAAAGATTCTGAGATAGATTTTTCATGGTTAAACAAGCCAAAAAAATTACCTGCCTTTCTTGAGAGAGATATTCTCAACTATGGTGTCTCTGCCCACGGCAAGGGAGTTAGAACTAGGTGACCTCAAGGTCCTTTCCGATCCTAACTATTCTATGATTCTACGATTCTATGTTCACAAAAACAAAATCCAAGAAATTCCAGTTATATGAAAATGTTGAAAAGTTAGAGATTAAAAAGGTGTTATTCATGTTTAGATGATTTCTCAAATAACCAATGAAATTATTCAAGCTAAAGGGAGAATCTACATTAATTTTGCTGGAGATTTATTGCACCACTATGGCTTCAGTACTTGTTATGTATCACAGCAGAATAGGAGCACCTGATTGTGTTGCAGCATAGATTAAGATGTTAAAGCAAGCTATCACTGCAAATAGCCCATGCTACAGGGAGAACAACAAAACAGATTGATGGTATGAGCAGAGATGTGCTGTCTTCAGAGGGGAACTTCAAATTAAATTTCAAGTCTCAGCTCATTTGAAATTTGAGAAGCTAGGATCACAGTCTGAGGGTGCCCTTGTGCCAGTTTTTGCTGCATTGTGCTGTTTATCATACTGGGAACACTTACAAAACTTTTGAAATGATAAATGACCATCATAAAAATATATAGTACTGTAAGAGCCATCTGGCACAAGAAAAGCAAACAGATCTTTGACTGTTGGTCACAAGCACATTTTATACTACTTTTATTGTGTCCATCATTTTTTTTCTTCACTACTGGTACCCTGTCAGGATGTTTAAAATAAATTTACTGTGCTTTCTTCCTTTTATTTTCTTTTCCTAAACTTGTCGCCTTTCCATTCATGCTTTCTGCACATAGTATAACTCATCAAAGCTGGGCTGTTCGTCTTTTTCATAAGCGCTGATATTACAGTCATCTTCAAGCTGGGGACAGAATTTGTTTGAAAGAGAACTGTGCTTTTTGGAACAAGGAATACGACAACATCCCGATTGAATTTTTCCCTTTCCCAATAGTGATCTATGTTTGGAAATGTCAGTGTTTGAAAAATGCTGGCAGGATTTACTACATGACTATCAGAGCTGGGAATTTATGGATCCTTGTTCATTTGGGAGGCGTACTGGAAGTTACAATCTCATAACCTCTCACTGGTGTGACCAAACTCTGTGTTGAACAAAGGTTATGAATATTTACATATGAAGGTGCAGAATATGACAATTCATGAGTTTTCTTCTTTTATTTCTACCATAAAAAATACGTATTAAATTCAGAATCAGAATGCAGATATTTGCTTTTATCTTATAAGCCCTCTCTTGGCTTAAAGAAATTCTCAGTATTATTACTTTCACCTGTTAATTTTCTCAGTCATGTAAAAGAGAATAAACCGCAGTTTTGCCTAGAGGACCTCACAATCACATCAGTTCAGCCATGTCTGTATGCAAAGAAGGAGAATATTAAAATGTCAAGCATAAACTGTGGTTAATTATTTAAGCTGTAAGTAACTTTTAAGAAACAAAAGAGTATATTAAGCACAGGGAGCAACATTACCTCAGGACATTCCCTGCTAAAATAAGTCTGGTTTATAGCAGATTAAATTATAGCTTCAAACTACTTGATAATTCAGCTTTAGCGTTTCAATTTGTCAAACTTTAATATTAAATGAGTGTGAAATTTCAGCCAGAGGTAAAGCAAAGTTTCAAGACTAGAAAGTTGCAGCCAGCAAAGGGAATAAAAAAAAGGATTTATGGAAGTAGGTTCTGAACGTATTGGGTGTTTGCATTTTGACTGTGAGCCAAAAGAAAAATAATAATAGAAAAGGAAATGTATGACTAGCTATAATCAAGGAACTCATAGGTCAGTTATTTTGCTCTTTTTCAGGTTAGGAGCAGAGAAACTCATGGTGGTCAGCTGAGTATGTGCTACATGTGAGATTTCTAACTTAAGAGTTCAGTGGCGCAGGATGAAATTCTGGCTTCATTGACTCAACAGTAAAACTCCAATCTACAGCATTTATATCACACTGCAATAATATCTCTCCTCCTCAGAGATATTATGACTTTGCCCTCCCACCAGTCCAATGTAATTGTTTTATAATATGAATTTAATATCTCTGAACAGATAACTCTACATTATTCTAGTCAAGGTCTTTCAATATATTCTTATATGTCAGTGAGACACTGGCACTTGAAAGTCATCTGCAGGTTTCAGCCAAAAGCATGATGCCAAAATATACACTGTCATTTAAAAAGGTCCAGAAAAAGATTGAATAATTTCAAAATCCAATCAGAAAAGGGAAGGTGGAAACAGGCTAAGTATTTTCTCTATTAAGCAATGAACCCGTGCTTAGAGCACTTGCACAAAACATCCTCTTCCTTGAGAGTTCTTGAATTCATGCCACATCCCTCCAAGATAGTACCATAAACTTTATAGGGAACTCTGAGTTAAAGACCTCTTAATATCTCACTTCTTCCTTCAACAACTTATCTAGTTTATATATAATATTTAAATATTCATTAGAACAAGGAAAGAAACCCCAGTACTCTCTTTTCTAGCTGTGTGTCCTGACCTCGTTCCACTCCTGCCCTATGCAGACTCTGTGCCTAGGAAACAAGGAGTGGAAATTCACAGAGGTCTAGCAGGATCTTGTTGTGTTGGTGCTTCACAAATATTATCATTAAATATTTTCAAGCATCTCTGTGACTCTACACCACCAGCACATTATGATAGATGGCACCAGGATACAGATGGTGTATTTAGAAGGGTTGTGGATAAGAAATCTGAGATCAGAAAGGAAATCTATTCCCATTAAGGAATTACATTTATAATTTTTTGGCCCAAGACTTGAAACTTGGATGCTTCACAGTCCCTTCATTCCTAATCCTGACAAACACTAAAATCATTGAATGGAACAAGCTTATTTATCTATCTCCCTTTTGGGCCTTCTGGAAGTTTTAACAGGCCAGCTCCTGATTCCTGTTTTTTATGGATATGAAAATCAAACTCTGTCTAAAGTGTCTAGTTAATGCTTTCTATCTACTTATGGCAGGAACAAGATTGAAATAAACCTTTGTTTGGGTAAATTTCGTTTTGAAACTATTCATCACCAATATGTGCTAAGTGGCCTTCAAACTCCTCCGGGGTTGAAAACTTTCATGGCTTCAGGTAGGGAACATAAAAGGCAGATGGCTATCACAAAACCTCTCTTGTTCATGAGTTTCCATCTTGCTCAGCACCCAGATGAAGTCACAGAGGAGATCAAATAACAACTTGGAGTTCATTCCCTTCCATACATTGCAGTTAAAACTCGCCATGATACTCAAGGCCAAATTTTGGCTGTGTTTTATTCCTAGTGCCTGACAGGCATGGAGCTGTGGATGGAAGTGAACAAAGCATGAGTCATCATGGGGGAGAGGGAGGTACTGTGTTGTGAGTGGGAGGAAGCATTTGGATGAGCTGGCAGAAGCTGTGACTGCCGCAGGACACAATGATCAGTCATTACTCCTGAACTCAGTAGCACCAGTGGCCTGAAATAATTCTTTACTTACCTTCCCTGATGACTGTACTCTCCCTGGTAAATGTGGATGTCTCCATGGTCTTCTCTGAACTAGTTAACTTTTGACTATAACTTTGGATTGTGAATGGGTTAGGGCCGCCTCTGGTGTGGCAGATATTGAGGGATCCACAACAGTCCTCTCACCAGGCAAGGGCTCTTCCAGTCGCTAAGAGGATGTTTGTTAAGATCCACTGCAGGGACTTCAGGTCCTTTCTTTAGCTCTGTTTGAGGGTTGACTGTACCCAGGGTGTTTGTGAGCACAGGGAAAGGACTGACAGTCTCTGATGATGTCTGTCAGAAATGTTTTCTCTGCAGGTGCAGAAGCAGATCAGCCCAATGTGATAACCACTTTTCCTGCTGTATTAGATGAGAGCTTGCAACACAGCATGATGGGGGCAAGAATCCCTATAAGTCATCCTAGCTGCAAGTCTATTCCCGTACCTATATGCCCACCACATGCATTTTATGAAGTGGGGAAACACATCTTCAATGTTTGCATGGCAATTCTGGCAGTGAAGAGAAGCAAGAAGACCTCACATTGAGGGGTCTTGGCTCAATGGCAAGGCATAAGGTGAGAGATCAGCCCTATGCCTATTTCCTTGTTTTGCTGCATGTTTTCTTCCTTTGGCTGCTCCCCAAGGGTTCTGCAATATCTCCGTAAATTGTGGTGAAAGCAGGAACCATGGAAGCACCAGAAAGAAGCACTTCCCTCAGCTTGAGCTCTTTACTTTATAAAAACTGCTTTCATCCCTTGTGGCAGCTTGTCAGAATTAGGATCAAGTGACCTTAAGTGTGTTTATCTTTTTATTATGCAATTAGCCACATCGCAGGATCCTGTGATTTCTTTTTGTGACTTAATTCTTGTAACTGAATTGCAGAGCTCTCCTAGAAATGGACTCAATAGAAACTTGGGAGAAGTAGTAATTACAAACCTCCTGAGCTTTCCAGTCTCCCAAATTAATGTATGTTTTAATTAGCTATTGATACTTAATTCACTCCTAGAGGCATTTCATTTAAACCATTCCAAGACCATTTTAATGTTATTTCCATTTTTGCATCAGAATATGAAATCAATGCTTAAAATATACCTAGGAAGTTCATAGTTTTCGTTCACGTTTTCACAATGTATGCTGGAAAAGGAAGATGATTTTCATTTTACCTGCAGTTTATCAGTGCAGCGCAGAATAAATTCGGTGCTTAACAGCCCCACCTCCTGGTGAAAAACAAGGATAAAGCAAAAAACTGGGGGCTTTGCTGGGGATGCGCATTCCCTGGCGATTTTTTCTAGCTCTAGTTTACGTAATGGAAACACTTTTCTTTTTTACTTTTGCATGACAGCTGTGAAGCATGTTTAGAGGTTTGTTGTTTCTTTTTTTTTTTTTACTTTTACCCTGAATTCCCTCTTTTTTTTTTTTTTTCTTTTTTTTTTTTTTTTTTTTTTTTTTCTCAGTTTTCAGGGATATTTTAATCTTTGCTTATCTCCGTCATGACTCCTTTAAAAATAGCTGAGAAATCCATTCTTTGTCCTTTTATGCCTCCCCATAGAGAAATCCAATGCTACAAATCACGGAAAAACACAGCAGGGTTTGGGAACTTGTGAAGCTATTCTTGTGTACAGTGTCTCCAGGAGCTAAAGCATTAGACAATGAGGAATTCCAAGATGGTGTAAATCTTGGAGAATAAATCATTAGGTGTCAGAAAATGATTATACAGTAGTGTGGATCAGGCTGCACCTGCCCTTTGAAAGGACATTCCCTGTGTGGCTCTCTTTTCTGTGCAGAAGTTCATATTTCCAGTTCATTTTCTTTCACAGTAGCCTAATAGCAACTTAAATACTTTTTATCTTCTGCCAATTATTCCTTGCCTCCAGAAGTGGAATTATAAAACTGGGATGGATCCAGAATGTTTAATAGCAAGAAAGGGGATGCCAGCATTTGGGGAGATGAAAATAACCTACATTCAATCCTTGGAAGTGTCATAAAGACAATGAAAAGTTCAGTGACTTCACTGCTAAACAGAGCATGCAAGAAAGGACTGTGGCATGAGCAAGAAGAGGGGCTGGATGCTTCACAGTGAAAGGCACATTCGGTATAAACCATGGGCAAGCTTGCTTAAGATCTGCTACATTTACTTCTCTGATTCAGTCTCTGCTTCAGTCTCTATGCCATTTTAGGCTTATCAGCAGTTCACTCCCCAAGCTACCTGTCAGCCTCCAGCTTTTGCAACCTAAGGATTCTCATCATCATGGCTGGCTCTGCAGCAGCTTGCAGAGGGAAGACTGTGTTTTGCAGTGACCTGCCTTATGAGTAAACTTCTGAAAAGCAGAAATGATGAAACCTCAACCTACTTTATACAGCCTGCTGGGCAGACGGTGTCTGGTCAGGGTGGGCAGTGGCAACAAGGTAGTTATATTCTAGAATGAAATGCAAATTAGACCATGGCAAGGAATGCATTTGAAAGCATCACAGACAGAAGGAATGATGTGCTTTTACAGGTATTGGGTAGTGCATTTCTAATGGCATCTGTCCAGCAAATACATGTTTTAGTTTCATCACTTGTCTGTAGGGTTAAAATGCCTCAGCTAATGCTTTCCAACAATTTGCCTTTAAATACAAATCAAGATCAAGCCTGAAGCTATTGACCATGTTGCAACACAACACATTATTATGCAAGAGAAACCTTTTCCACAGGCATCTGAAAGGGGCAAAGCATCTCAGGGCCCAGAATTGGGCCCCACATTGTCGTTATTCTATTTGGAAGCTTAAAATTGCTGCATTAAATTTCAGGAACTATTGATTGCTCTTGAGGTGGTTATGCAAACTCAATTAATTATGGAGTTTTGTTTTAGGAAAAGGAGTAAGAGAGAAAAAGTGAGTGCATGCCAGGATTTAAGAGAAAGTACACGTGATTGAGAGGCATAGCAATGTCATGGGACCACAACTTCAAAGATCGAAGCCCCATCTAGCCAAATCTTTTTGGTTGCTCAGACATCACTTCACACATCATTGCTTGAGGCTGCTTCAAAGAGTGCCCTAGCTTTGTTCATCTCCTTTTCATTGTACAAACAGCTCTCTACAGTTTGCAGTTTATTCTAGTTTAACAAATAAATTAAATCACTGGGGAAGAAGGAAGGGGAGGGGGATACCTGTGCACATGCCTGAAGGTTGAATTGAACCTTTTATCTTGTTTTACAGGTTGTCTACAGAATGGAATAAATAGGAGTGTTATTAGGATGTGGGCTTCAGTTTTGACAGCTTCTAAACATAGAAGCATACGGAAAATTTGGTACTTAAATAATTGCCAAAATAGGCTAACTTGATTCACCTCTCACAGAAGCAAATTCCAAGAATATCCCACTTCATTTACTTTGCCTACAAAATTTATCACAAATGCAAGAAACAAAGTGAGGTCCAGTTCAGCCCATACTGTTGGAGAATAAAAGCCTAATAGGGCTGAAATAACTGGTAATGTTGACTCACCTCCCAGTGACAGAAATCACTCCTATGTCAAGTATTGGATTCCTTGGATGTGTCACCAAAGATATTTAGGAAAATACACTGAAAAATGAATGATGCATCTTCTCATCTCTTGCTGGACTCTTCAGGGGGCTTATAGCATTGCTTCCATGCTGCACTTAACCATATATATAAAATAGGAGCTTGTTTTTTCCAGGCTGTCAGGACAAAGCCTGTCAATGAGCACTAAATTCACACAAACTTCTCTGCCAGTGCCTGGGGCTGATAAAGGGGAAATAGTGGCAGGACTCAAGAATTTAAGGAATGAAGGTGAAGTCTGTATATAACTGAAGCAAAAGAAAATGTGCAAGGAAAAACACAGTTACCAGTACTGCTTGTGTTTTAGAGCTTCTAGAACACAACAAGGAGGACAGTTTAGAACTAGTAAACTAAGAAGCAGAAGTACTTTTGCTCAAAAGAATGTGTATAATGTTACATAGTAACCAGTTAATAAATTGTTAATGAGCATCTCATTGCAGTATTGGACCTTTGAGTTGTGTTGGATTACTACATGAAAAGCATTGGGATTGCTGTGCAGACCAAATCATAGTAAAAATTTAATCAAAGGAATTGCTATGTGAGTAACAAATAAGCAAACGGTTTATGATTTCACGGTAAATACTGTTTTAAAAGTTGCTTCCTAATATTCAGTTCTTTGGGCTTATTATTCCATTCACAAATGTTTTTGTCGTTTATTGAATTTGAATGTAGATCTATTGTAATTTTTCACTGAGAAAATTAAATTAATAAATAATTATCAATAATTAATATATATATAAATAATATATAGCTGCTAATAAATTAATGATGATGCCAGTGGGTAAGAATTGAAAGCAAATACAAAGTCATTTCATTCAAAGCAGAGAAAGTATTAGGAAGGATTAGAAGACCAGTGCTGCCAGCAATATTTCCTGTCACTGCGAGGGAGCCATGTCACTTTGGGATAACTTTATGTCCCCTTTTGATTCATCATTTACTTACCCACCTCTAATTTTGTAATGTTACACATTCTTTCAGAGGATTCCCCAAAATCCACCTGTCCCTGTAAAACTAATGATTAAGACAGTGCTGACGACAGAAAAACTAATCAGCTTTCATCAGAGGGAACAGACCTGTTTTTTTTCCCCCTTGGATGCATGATCAAGGCCTAAGTTCTGCTAACATTCTTTAAAATGTCTTTTCATTTTAAAGATTCCTTAACAATCCCTCCAGATTTTCACGCTGTGAAAAATAACACCAGGCTAAATTGAACAATGTTGTGATGGCTTTAATGAAACTGGATATACTAGCAGAAAATTTCACCCTCTTTTCCGAAGTTGGCAGGTCATTCTGTTTGACTTTCAGGAGCAAGTGATTTTGATTAAATGATCGTTCTTCATACTGCTGTGTACCAGATAAAATGGTCTTTCTTCAAGCTGCTCTTTATCAGACCAGAGAACGATGAGGTCGTGAGAACTGACTGTCCCATTTTGCTGTTGCTTTGCTAAATATCTGTGACAGAATGAAATTTTTCACATGAGAATTCCATCAGCATTTTCCATTATGCTTCTTCATAGAATCATAGAATCATAGAATAGTTCCGGTTAAAAAGAACCTCAAGATCATCCAGTTCCAACCCCCCTGCCATGGGCAGGGACACCTCACCCTAGACCATGCCACCCAAGGCTATATCCAACTTGGCCTTGAGCACTGCCAGGAATGGAGCATTCACAATTTCACTGGGCAACCCATTCCAGTGCATCACCACCCTTATGCTGAAGAATTTCTTCCTTATATCCAATCTAAACTTCCCCTGTTTAAGTTTGAACCCATTACCCCTTGTCCTCTCACT